>APFE030313196.1:120983-133501 GCA_000404065.3 Pinus taeda
CACAGAATAAAGAAAAATTAAAATGAATGGGAATAACAGACTTCTTGCAAATTGAATTCCCACTAAGCCTAGGAACAATCAAAACATAAATCTAAAGGCAAATAAATCTGCATCCATTGTCGATGTTTATCTTGGAAATAATTATATGCACTGCAAGTCCCCGGTATGAACTAGCCATCCCGTAGGCTATAGCAGCTCGTATTCTCTAAAAGTGTTCAAGAGCTTAAGATACAATTTGCATGTCCAATGCAGTCGCAGAGGGATCATGTAACATAAATAAATCTTACAAGTAACTTTCATGCTAAGAAGATAGATTGTTTTCCACCAATATATTATTGTACAATGTAAAGATATATTACTTTTTCAGTGTTGATAATATCAGCGATATTTCATGAAATATCGCAATATTTTCAGGCAACCGATATTTCGGCAGGTAAATATCGGCTAAATATCAAATTTTTTTCACAAGTGGGAAAACCTATCATAACTCAGTTGTCAAACCAGCAATGAGAACAACCATCTCTAGTTGCTAACCGTGAATGCAGGCTGACTCATCACTATTATTCAAGGAAAACCACGTCACCTAGAATAACCCGCTGGTGCTTCGTGTGGGGGCAGGCTTTCACTCATGCCAGATACCTCTGGGTCTTGGGTCATTAACCTGTTTCTTTATGTCTGAGAAAGAAAAGCTATTAGCCAAGCGGAAGCAGTTTTACGGCATATCGGCTAAATATCATTATTGTTTTATATGTTTAAAAATCTGAAGAAAAAAATTGATTTTTTATGTTTGCCAATATTTTGCCGATACTGATATTTTAAACACTGTTTTTTCATATGGGGAGCCAACAACAGAATCCATGGTAGATTTATAATATTTTGACTTTCTATAGCACGATCAGGAACACTGCAAGTACACTGGGAGAGAGTGTATTCCTTAAGCTTGTTAGGTCAGCAGACTTTATATGCTACCACATTTTTAATGATTTCCACACCCAACCCTCTCAATGAGAAGGATAATATGAGCTTTTACATAGCTCTTGAAAATGTGGCATGTCTAATGATGGCTCTTGCATGTTCCATCATTAAGTTACATACCTATATTTTGAAATCTCTAGGTTAGGTTCCTTTGTCCCTGATGATTTCCTCCTCATACTCAAATAGGCCTTATGAGTCATCAAGGTAGATTCAGTCCATTTGTGATCCTTCGCAGCTTGGCTTGCTGTTGGAACTGCCTTAGTCCAAAATTATTTTAATAATATTGCATTAGCATTATTGAATATTGTCATCTCAATGAGTTCTGCAACTAAAACTATTCCTCAAATAGTTGCTTCCAAGAAAATATTGCCTCCACCTATGTAGCACACACATTGTTCTAACTTCTAAGCATCCCTTTATCTGTGTGTTTAGACCTCTCTTTGTTGTTTAGCTCCCAATATCAACAAGCAAGCCATTTTCCTTGCATAAATCCAATATCAACAAGCAAGCCATTTTCCTTGCATAAATCCACTCTTGCTTGATGTTGCACCCATAAAATGAATAATGCGAAAAATGTATAGCATGGCCAAAACTTCATTCTTACCTCTTTAACTATCAAGAGCTTGGTATAGCTCAAATCTTCACACCTAAAAGCTTAAAACACAAGTATAGAAAAGAAAGAGAAAGCTATGGGAGTAATTATGTCTGCTTTACCAACCAATTAGAAGAATGCAATTCTCAAGTCATGCATTGTTTGCATAATGGCTGCTTCCACATCTTTACGGAAACCTATATGGCTAGCTTACAAAGATCCCAATGAAGGCCTTCCTTCAAAGAGCAACACCATTAAATCATCACTACTCAATCAAAATAGATAGGTAGCTCCATATGGTTCCAAGTAAATGAGACAAAGTCACATGAGCTAATGTACGCAATTGTATAGAATATGTATTGCACTGTTGCACATATCTATGTACTCTTCCTAAAAACTTGTATATTTCTTCTCCTCCTATAAGCTTCACACAATGTATTTTATTGAAGACATGGTCAAACTTGTTCACTATGCTACAATTTTCCATTGTGTGTATAGTAACACAGATGGGTGTACAGAATGTGAACATTACGACAATCTCCTCTCTTCTCATGCTTGTACACTTGCTCTCTCGTGTTTTCATGTGTGAGTATTCACATTGTTGTTTTGCTCATGTCAGTTTGTACTGAGGGCTAGCAATCATCACCTTTACAACTTGTCACCTCAAGAATCTTCATCTTTAGCCTTGCTAGATCTAAACACCATTCGGCTTTGAACAAACAAGGCCCTAGATCTATAGCCTCCTTGAGGGCTTCCACCATACCATGTTTGGCTGACTGAAGACAAATATTGAATATTAATAATTGTCCAATGAAACTACTTGCATTGAATCATGTTCAATGTTGGCAAATCTAATATGACACCAATTTGGCTGAAGGTATACCACTTCCCTTGAAATTTTCTCAGAGATGATTAAGAATGGAAGGCCTCTTGGTATTTTGCCCCTCTATTACAACACCCATTCTCATAAAAGCATTGAAGGCGAGTTTGTCCATGGCTGTTTTGCTGCAACTTTGGCAGACAACTACGAGAAGACATTTATGGCCATCATTTTCAGTTTTCTCCTTGAAAGCAAATGGAAATATCGAAAATTATTGCTTTTAAAACAATTTGTGTGGTCACTAAGGCAATGTGCATGTTGGTTTTTTCCTATGGTCACGGTGTAATGTGTAATAGCTTCAACTCTACGATTAAGTTATGGCATCCATATTATGCTGTTTAAAGACCTAGATTTTGAAAAAAAAATGCAGATTTTTGTTAGTAATAATGAAATATACGAAATTGAACAATTTCCATGCTAGATCTCTTTCATCCAATTTTTTCGTAGTCATACCAAATTCGGATTAGGACTTTGTTAAATATGGTTTCCACCTCTTACCCTCTATTGGATCTATTTTCTTCAACAAGTTTCATCTTTTTGAAATTACACATTTGGAGAAAATGCAATTAACACTTTCCTGCTTGTTATAGAGTTTAAGGGCACCCTAACTTCTTAAGTCCATATCTCATCGATTATAGCTAGAAATATGAATTGTAAAGTGCATCTCAAAGCTTGGGATAAGCTCTAAAACATGATGAGGTGTTGAGCATAGTGTGGTCAATTTCAGGTCCAACAATCCCTCTAAAACACTGAAAATCAAAGTTTTCATTTTTTGACTCAAAACTACCAAATTTGTGATAAGTTGAATCTAGTCCAAAACTGATCCTTCGATCATTCATCTGCTATAGAATGAATGCAAGAGGTCCACAAGATGTTGAATCAACACATGACTAAACCAATAATAGTTCCCACTAGTAGAGAACTGTTGATCAAGCTAAAACCAAACTAGGTTGATGTAACCCTTCCATGATATTCTCACTATAAAACCATCCTTGGAAGTACCAAATACCACCAATTTCTTTTTAGCTAGAAGCAAAGGTCTCCTCAAGCTCGATGGCAACAACAAAGATGAAAAGCTTGACTCCTAGATGCAGGGTCTAGAGAGATATTTCAAGACTCAACTTGCAATGAGATATGCATAAAAGATCCCTAGTCGATCTTTCCATAGTTTTTTGTCCATAAAAGATATTTCCATAGTTTATTTTCCATCAAAACTTTAGTGAAAAAATCACCAAAGTTTCTTATCTATCAAAGAAAGACAAATGATATGATGGGCTGATTTCACATACGCCATATAGGTGAGGTTCTACCATCTTGGTTATCAATGGAATTGGTTGATACATTGGTTTCAACTCAAGCAACTTCCAAGCTAATCCATCCAACAATACATTGAACTATTCAACAAGCTTTAAACTAAGTTGTCGGAAACGTCGGCCCTAACCCTCGGAAATGTAGATACATGTTTCAGATACGGAAACCAATACGATAGGCCATGGAAATGGAAAGGATCTGTATCTGCCCCATATCAAAAAAAAATGAAACGCGGTTTTCATTTTTCGGTTGGATCCATGCCGTTTCAGGTTTTTTATGGAAACGTATTAGCAAAGATCGGATATGTATCATGGAAATCGCGATACAGATCCAAAAATCATGGTACGGATCACCATTTTCCGGAAACGTTTTAGGTTGTTTGTGATCAACAATGTCGGGAATGGGCTCATTTTAGAAGGTTTCAAGTTTGGACGTCTATGTTATTTAACCTAACCTTTCGCGTTTATGTGCTCACCATAACACTGAGCTTAGTCGTCACCGTGTGACTCTCGAGCTGTGGAGTTTTATTGGATAGTGGACTTGGAGCCGACGAGTAGTGGAGCACTGTAACTAGCCTGCAGTCACCATTGTACGTGAACCAAGGTCCGACGAGCAGTGGAGCAGAGTGATTGACCAGGTATCCTACTATCCTCTAATCTGGAGCTTCTTCAACGCTTCTTTGACGACAGTTCTTGCTTTCTAGTGACTTCAAATACAGCCCTAGACCAAAGATACAGTCCTCTTAACTATTTGTTGTCTCTCAAGCATTGACCATCTTGCTTACTATGTATAATATCTAAATGTGAAAAGGATACGTTGTATTCATACTAGCCTATATAAATCAATAGTAAATAATATGTTCAGAGGATCCCTCTTTGCCACTTTAAAGTATGGTCTTACCATCTTCGGATGGAAATAAATCTTTGAATTTTGCAGTTGGAGAGGGTTTTCCTTTTATGGCACATCATCTTTGTATGTTCCATTTATTATGAAATTAGAGGGAGGTTCCATTGCCTTTACTGGAATATGGGGGCTCCTTCATGACCATAACTTTAATTGCCATAACAGAATCTTCTCCCTGTAACATATGGATAAAACAGGAATTATCTTCCAATTTACTATCACAGCCGACTTGACCTTGTTTGGTGATGTCGATACCAATGGATTTCTCTTTGAACGATTGTTCAGTTTGCAAGATCATGTTTTCTTTAAGGCGCTAGTTCTTTGTATTCCACGATTGAAACAGTGATATAGAATGCACCATTTGACAGGAGTTTGTTGGTTATAATGCTTAAGTACTGTAAACTGAAAGTATTTTGTCACAAACTTGACACCATGCAAATTGAAATAACCCAGCTAACTAGCATTATTGTCTTGCTTTCCAATCATATCCATGGCAACTTTTAAACAGCTTTTGTTACTTTCCTTGGAGAGATCATAAAATCTGAAATTATTGCCTGAATATATACACATGGTGCGAATCTGGGTGTCAACAGAGCCCACATAATAAGCGACAGTAAAGTCCTATTTATAAAGATCTGCACTAATGTCCATAATAAGTGACAGTAATGTTTAGATAGGTCTGCACTAATGTCCATAATAAGTGACAGTAATGTTTAGATAGGTCTGCACTAATGTCCATATTCATTAGATCTTTAGCCAACACACCTAGGTCCTAGAGTTGATAGATCGCACCCACCCTCATCCAGGCTGCAAAATGTACCTTGCTTCTCTTTGTTCTTTCAAGGAAACAATGTTGTGTTGTTGCCATTCATTGGCCTCACCAAGAATCACTTAAATTCAAATGCTAGGATATAGCTTGAAAACATATTTAGGCCAGTAGGAGGGATGGTCCTGTGTCACATTTATGGAGGAATTAATATTTGGAAATTAATCATTTAGGTGAATAATCCTTTATGACATATGTTCACACTATTCTCTGCCTCTTTTGCTAATATGAAGATACACTGTTATTTATAGTATTAATTTGAAGCTATACCAATTTGTCTTTCCCCATGATTCTACTATGAGGGTTTTTGGAAACCAAGTGAGATAGCATATGTATTCTATTTGGAAACTCCCTATGCACATTCCATTTTCTATATATGTAGTTGAAGGAAAACCTGCTTTTCTTTGTTGAGATTGCATCGTGACCCATCCATTTTATTTTGCAGATTAATTTACATCATCATTCATGGCAACTTCAAGTTCAGCCATTTGTGAGACAGAGACAGTCGAACATGAAATTGAATCTGCCCCTAAAGTTGATCCAAAGTCACCACTTTGGAAATATGTAACTATTGTTGGAAAGATCCAAGGAGGGGGATCATTGGCATGGGTTTGCAGTGAGTGTAAAAAGGAGTATAAGGGATCATACACCCGGGTTAAAACACGTTTACTAGGGTTAAAAGGCAATGAGATTCAAATATGCAAATGGCCCACCTAAAGAGAATAGGACAGATATAAATGGTTTAAGCAAGGCAAAACTTGCAAAATATCAAAAAGAACAAGACGAAGGATATGATAAAGCAAATGAGGCAAATCTTGCCTCTTAATTAAGACACCCAACAAGGTTGGGAGCATCTTCATCAAAGCCCCCACTTCATTCTCAGGGGTTTGTTTGTTCAAAGCGGTCTAATTTGGGACCGCTTGAAAGGAATTTTAATAATGAGCTCGAGAGACAACAAATGCAGCTATAGGTCAATGCACTTATGCAAATGGCCTTCCCTTCTACCTTGTGTGATCTCCTTACGGGGCAAAGATGATAAAAGCAATGAATGAAGCCCCGAGAGGGTTCAAGAGCCCTGGATATGAGAAGGTACGCACCACAATGTTGAGTGCTAAAAAGATAGATTTGGAAGATAAATTAAGCCCCATTTGTTCATGGCGCATTTCAGGGGTGTCCATAATTCTAATGGATGGAAAGATCAAAGAAATAGGCCTTTGATCAATGTGATTGCTTAGAGCCCAAAGGGGGCAATGTTTTTTAAGGCAGTGGATTGTGAGGGGCAAATGAAAGATTCTCGATTCATCGCTAACATCTTGATTGAAGCAATTGAATTGGTGGGGCCAGAAAATGTTGTCCAAGTAATAACTGACAATGCAACCGTGTGTATAGCAGCAGGCCTAAGGCAAATATCAGCACATATTTTGGACCTGTTGTGTTGTACATTCATTGAACCTCATGTTGAACAAGATGGGGAAGCAAATTGAGTGGATTCGAGTTATTTTTGAAGAGACAAAGGAAATTCAAGTCTTTATCACAAACCACCACATGTCACAAGGCATCTACAAGGAATTTGCGATGTTGGAGCTCCTTAATATACCTAAACTTTAAAGTTTATTTCATAAATTCTAATTTCTATGACTCTAAATTCAAATATGTAAATCGGATTCTCAAATGTCATGATTTGTGAATCATAATAGTTATTCAATCAAATTATGATTTTTATTTTGTTGAAGTTTGAAACATTGGCAATTTGGTACCTACAGGTTGCAGAGACTCGATCTGCTTCTCACATCATAGTCTTAACAAGGCTTATGCAGGTGAAAGATGTATTACAATTAATGGTATGGAGTTTTCTTTGGAATCAATGGAGGCAATCCCAATCTGATAGAGCATAAGCAATGAAAAAGTTGGTTGTTGATGATGAATGGTAGGATAAGGTGGAGTACCTCTTGTCATTTACCAAGCCAATTGTAGATTTGATATGTATGTTTGACACAGATATGCCTAAATTGGAAGAGGTGTATGAGGGCATTGATTTTATGATAGAGAAGATAAGGGCGGTTATAAATGCCAAGGAGAATGACCCAAATGAATTATTTTACAGAGAAGTAGAAGATATATTGACCAAAATGTGGAACAAGATGACCAACCCACTGCATCTTTTGGCCTATGTAGTGAATCCAAAATATTATGCTACGAAGTTGCTACGTGATCCAGAAAGAACTGCACCAAACAAAGACCCAAAAGTCGCAGAAGGATTTAAAAATACTTTTAGAAAGCTTTTTGTAGATCCTAAAATTGGGCTTCGGATTCGTGCAAAGTTTGCTCATTTTGTGGGATCAGAAGGTTGGGGTTCTGATATTGATTGTATGCGAGACAAGACCAGATTAAGTCCAACTGATTCGTGGAACTACTATGGTAGGGTACTTCCACATATCCAAAAATTGGTCATCAGGATCTTGTCACAGGTTGATAGTTCCTCTTCAGCGGAAAGGAATCGGAGTACATATGGCTTCATCCATTTGGTGAAGCGAAACAAATTGGGCTCTAAGAACGTTGAGGAACTAGTGTATGTTCATTCAAACCTTCGCCTTCTGTCACACAAGAGAGATGAATACAAATTTGGGGCCACCAAATTCTGGGACGTGGAGGACATGACGTTGAATGCCATGTCTCATATGACTTTATTTGATGCGAAGTCACCAATAGGTGGATCTTCAAGTGGACATGGCAGCAATGCTCCCACTTTTGGAGAGGATGTGGAACTTCCTAGTGACAGGAATGAAAACATATTTGATGATATGTAAATGTAACTTATGATGGTGTTTTAACTTTTAAACTTTTGAACAACCATATGAATTATGAATAATGATAATACTAAATAGACAGTCAGTCATAGTTCATTTTGTAATTTGTACTATGTAGTATGCATTATTAATTGTGGTAATGATGTTGTAACTTGTCATGTTGATGATTGAAATTTGAAACAGAAACTTGATGATATGTTGAAACTTGAATCATGAATGTTATAATAATCATTAATGATGATGACAATGTTTATGCTAAATTGATGATAATTGATTGTGTATTTTTAGTTTTTCGATATAATCTAGATTCTAAAATATGAATGGTAATATGAAAGTCTTATATATGTGTGTATGTGTGTGTGTGTGTCGTGTTTCCTACCATATCGTATCCAGATTTTTTTAAAATTTGTCGTATACGTTTCAATGCAACTTAGGCTTTAAATCACATTGGTAGATTTAGATTTAGATCCACAAGAAGTAATCACAAACAAATCCCTTTCTAGTTTACTTCCTAGTAATACGATTGAATTTGTTATGTCGATGTAGATTATTTGGGAAAAGCATATAAACTAGCCATCTCTATTGGAAAAAACCTTTGACCTAAGCTTTTGAGATCAAGTTCCACCAGTTTTAGTACTTTTGCCTCCAAGACTTCCTCAGATCTTGTAGGGAAATCCAAGGGTTTAGGCTATCCCTCTCCATCTTTCAGTAAAGGAAGTATGATAAATATCATTCCAATTATGAATGCAATCCTCTTTAGGCCAAGAACACAATTAAGGTGTTAATCTTCAAACCATAAGCAAATTCTATGCTAGATAAATTAAGCTAAGCCTAACTTGAAAACTAAAAACCTCAAACAAAACGATAATCTCTAAATATGTTAATCTACAAACACATACTGGAAGAAATTATGAACAACAAACACACAATGCAAAATTATCAAAATTATGACTATCCCCTATTCACAAAAAGACAAAAAATGAATACTACAGCTCAAAACATGAACTGGCAACCTAACACAATGTTGTGCTCTAGGTCTCTTTTATATAACAAGAAATATAGCAAGGATATAATGCATTTCATCACATGCACGAATCAATGAAACCCTAATCCTAATCTACTCAGCAAATGGGCCCTCATGCATGTATAGAAGTGATAGAGATAATGACCCACACTAGAGGATAATCGAGGCATGCATGCATGGCACACTCCTTGGGATCAACACCCTCCTCCCTTCTCATGCAAGTGCCCTAGCAAACCAAGGATCTAAACCCTACTATAACAATAGATAAAGTATACAGAAACAAACTTCGAAATAGAAAATCTAATTGAAGTGGATCAATAGTCTAAAATAAGAACTAGATGTTGGCACATGCACATCAAATGCATGCATGCACCCACACCCTCACTCTCCTAGATAGCTCCAATGCTACTAATAAAGGTAGTCTTGTGCCATAATACTAATTGATTACATGCTCATATTCACTGCACATGAACCAAGATAGCCTCTACTAGAACTAGTGCACCATACAAAAGAAGAATCGACAAATGAGGAACAAGGTAAATATTGAGCACTCCCTGTGTGTAAGGAAGGTATTCTCCACAAAGCTTAGTCTCTCCCTCAACATCTTCCTCAGCATCACAAACTTACTTTTAGCAAGGGGATTCATGAAAAAAATATGCAACCTATCAATATGAAGGAACATACCCAAGAACCATTACACACTTGCCCCCTTCTAAACTCTATCCTAGATTAAATAGTATTAGATGTCAGTATGATTAGATTAATCATGAACCCCATGATTCTCAACGAGTGTAAAACAACTTGTATTGTCACAATAAACCACAATAGGCTCCAACATCTAATCAGTCAACTCTACTATCAATTTGTGAAGTTAGATGGCCTCACAACCAAGGGAAATTGGTTGCCATGTTCTTTGTCTTCACCAAACTAAGTTCTACTATTACTTGCCTCCTATGGAACCAGGATATCATACCTAAATCCAAACTAAAACAAAACCCTTAAGTATGTTTCTTACCATCTACATCTCTAGCATAGTCATAATCCACAAAACCATCTAGCATCAACTCACAATCTCCTGCATTCCTCAAATCACAACACATTTTACCCTTCAAGTATCAGAGAACAAGCTTTGCAATAATCCAATGAATCGGGCTCGACTCTACCGTGCATTGGCTCAAAGTGTTCATTGCAAAACAAATATCAAGTCTTTTATTTACTTAGCTAAACAAGAGAAACAATCAATTGCTTGTACACAAATGGATCTACCAAAGTTGAATCTAAGTCTACTTATAACACTTCAAATCTTGTGTCTTAGGAGTAGCCATGAGCTTACAATGCATCCTTTGAAATATTTTCATATCTCAACCACATGCTTACCTTATCCAACGAAAACCTCACCTAGACTCTATCAAGCCTCTAGACCCAAGAAATAGTGGATAATGCCAATGTCATTTGTATCAAACTCATGCACCAACTTTGTCTTGCACCATGCTATGAGCTTCTCAAAAATACTTGTAAGTATAAGATCATCTACATGTAGGACTAAAATAAGCAAATTAAGTCTATCATATAGATAACAAAGATTCGAATCTGCAATAGTTTTAGTGAAGCCCAAACAAAACAAGTAGTCATCAATACTTGAATACCAAGGATGAGGTACTTATTTTAATGTGTAGAGAGCCTTCTTCACTCCACATGCATGGGTTAATTGATGTATACTTCCTCTTCAATTAGACCATTAAGAAATATCATATTTACATCCACTTGATATACATGTCAACCAAAAAAAATGATCCTAAGGACATATGGACTTGACCAAAGTACATCTAGCAACATGGGCAAAGATTTCCTCATAGTCAACTCCCTCCCTTTCAGATGATCCTCTAACTACAACTTGATCCTAGTACTTCTCTATGCTATAATCCATTGCATGCTTCACCTTGTACAATCACCTAGAGGCTAGAATCAATCACTAACTTCCCAACCAAGCTCACCACAATCCTCCAAACATCATTATTCATGAAGAAGCTATACTTCACCATGGCATTCTCCCATCCTTGCTCACATGTTGCCTTCTCATATCTAGAAAACTTTGCACCAATGATGGAAAAAATCAACACAACATAATACAAAAACTTGTTTGGGAGGAGAATGATTCACTCAAAAGGATGTCTTTGGAGATCCAATTTCTCTTATGCATCCTATGATGTTTAGGTAAGCCATCTAGTTTCTTGGCTTAACCAAAAGGTAATAAAGCGTCAATTCCACTTGTAGAACCTTATTGATTTGATTTTCAAATCTTTGATCTATCAAATCAACATTTGGGAAACCTTGTGTTTCTCCCTCCACAACCTCTATTGAAGGGTCCTAAGACCTTGAGGATTGTGCATACTCCTCAAACTTAACATTTAGGCTCACTACTATATTTCGCTACGAAGGAATGTAGACTCTATAAGCCTTGAAAGTAGTCAACAAAACACCCTTTAAACTAGGGGACTCCAATTTAGTTATCGTCTCCTTAGCAATATGAAGATATACAAGACAACCAAAAACACAAAAGTGTGATCCCTAAGGTTTCTCACCTCTAAAAGTTTCTTCTAGAGTTTTTTCCTTCAATACCCTATGAAAACACCTATTAAGGATGTAGATTGTGGTATTGCATGCCTCTATCCAAATCTAAATATAAATCTAAATCATGTACCATAGCCTTTGCACATGTTCTTCCTTTCAACAACACATTTTGCTATGAGTTGTAAGGCACTATTGAATCCCTATTGATCCCACCTTCCTTGTAAAAGGGAAATTTTTCCTTAAAGCTTTACACTCCTCCATTAGCAGATTCCTTAATTGTTTGGTTCTCCGCCAGAGTTTTAACTCTTAAAGCTTGTTAAAGACCTCATCCTTAGTCTTCAAAAAATAAATTCAAGATTTCCTAGAAGAATCATCAATGAAAGAAACATAATGGTTGTTACTTATCCACAATAATGATGACATGGGTCCAAATCAGTGTTGCGAAAATCGCGATTAAATCATGATTTTTTCATCATGGCGATTTAATCAGTGATTTTTTCCAAAATGAAAAAATCGCGATAAAATAGTAAAAATCACCAAAAAATCATGAAAATAGCCAAGAACTTTTCCAAAATGAAAAAATTGCAACAAAAATTGCCAAAAAAATCATAAAAATTGTCAAACAAATC
>APFE030313198.1:0-10503 GCA_000404065.3 Pinus taeda
ATATATTCGCGTTTCCCCGTTTCCAAAATTTGGGGAGGTCGCGTTTCGTATCGCTTCCCGTTTCGGAAACTCGTACCCGTTTCCCCGTTTCGTGCAACTTAGGTCAGAACCTAAAACTTTAATCTTAAATAATGTACTTTATATTTCAAGCCTAGAGAAGAATTTTATCTTAATAGGTGAAATAACTAATCAATGTCTTCATTTGGATGTGTTCTTCAATCCAGATTATTTTTGTGATGGTAAAGAAGACAAGAAAACTCTTGCATTAGCTGTGTTACAACAAAATCTAGCACCCACAAAGTATAAAGTCCCAATCATCAAGGCATTAGTTTGTCCAACTCAGGTAGGTACCCACTGTAACCACAGTAGCTCTTCCGATCTCTTCCAGTTGGCCCTTCTCCAAATCAAGGGGGGTTTCCCTGAAAGGTAGGTTTGCTAAGGATATAGGGTGGAGGCACAAGGTGATTTAATGAAAAAATGCCCTTAACGAAAGAAGTGGTTGTAGTATAGGTAAAAAAGATAAATGGTATGAAAATAAAAAAGGCTATGGAAAACCCCAAGAATAGTACCTATCAAATCTTGGGCAAAATCGCATCAAAGACATGTGAATCTAAGAGGGCAAATGCATGAATATATAACACAACAAAGGCTGCTATGCATGCCCAAATCAGCCTTAGGTTACTGAAAATTAATGCAAAAATTATCCTTAGAGAGCAAGGGTTGCTACTCTAGAACAAAGACATGGAAGGTGATGTTATATTAGTTCAAGTGACAACCTAGTGCGTTAACAAAAATGAATATAAGAGGAATGAAATCCTCACACTACATTATCCAAATGGTTGATACACCATTACAAGGCCTTCATGGCTAGTTACAAGGGTTTCCTACAAAATAAACAACAAGGGAGAGAATCAGAAAAATAAAGCCTCACATAAGATAGATGCAATACCTCCAATCTTCCATTAAACATGCAAAATGATACAAAGTAGCCCAAGGGGAGAGATCGTCAATCCCTAAGTTCCCAACAAACATTACAATGGAGAGAAAGCTCCTCGTTATAGAGTGAGTATCTTCTCTCATACAATAAAATATTATTATCATTCTAAGTTCTATACTAACTCTATGACAACTCAAACAAATCGTAAAATATTGTAGTTAGATATCTCCCCAATCTATGGTTAACCATGTCAAATGTATGTAGTCATAATCCGTTCTAGCCCAACTCACTCCATCTAAAAATAGATAGTATGCACCAAATAATGCTCATGAAGGGGACATACCACCAGAAGTATCCATCAAACCAAGTCAAATGCCAAATGTCCACATGGAATATACCTCCAAAAATGCATGCATGTTGATTTGGGGTAGCATCGGATGTGCTCTAGCCACGAAATTTGGTGGAGAGGTTAGGGCACATGAGATCTCCAATACCCAGAAAGGGTTTGGGCAAATTCTAAACAATTTGGGAGATATTAAAATAATTAATATTTTTAATGGAGTCCCAAAGTCTAAACTTAGGGAAATTAAAATATTAATGTGAATTAATATAAAATTGTGTTAGAATGGTCCAAAAGACATGGATCAAGCCAGATTTAATCTTACCCGTCGATTAGGGACTTAATCTCAGCCGTTGATTTGTCAACAAGGAAAGTATAAGAGGAGGCTTGAGGGTCAGTTGGAGAACACAACAAAGTGATCAGTCATTCTATTCTCTAGAGCGGGCTCTGCTAAGAGAGATAGAATTAGTGATCAGTTGCAGCGAGGGGCAGTGAGTACGAGGCAGAGAGATAGGGACAGAGCTGAGAGACCAGCGCAGAAGCAGAGAGAGGCAGACGCAGAGCCAAAGGGAGCCACGCAGAGGCAGCAGAGACTGCGCAGAGCCAGAAGGGCCTGCATCATCCACGCAGAGGCTGCAAAAGTGACGCAGAGAGCCAAAGAGGTTGCGTAGAGCCTCAGTAAGCTAACGCAGAGGGTTTCAGGGTGATGCAAAGGCCAGCAGGGTTGACGCTGAGCTTCAAATTGTGTTGGAGAGGGATTTCGTGGAGCAGGCTTTCCAAATACCTGTTTCTGAAGAGAGGTATTGCTGCCAGATTTTTTATCTCTATCAGGTTAGCCAATTTGGCACCCAGTGTACTCAGAAAAGAACTACTTAATAATAAAACCCTCAGATAGTTGCACCGATTTTTCTCGGGACAATAGTCCAAAAATAATGGTGTCATTTGTGTGCTTGTTTATGTTTCCTTCAGTTGATGATCTGTAATGTGTTGAGCAAGCACTTGTATTTATTTTCAGTATTTACATGGTAAATAACTTGTTAATTAACAGAACAAGTAGGTAGGAATAAATCAGTAAAGTGCATGGAGGGTTTCTAACTGTTAGACTTAGAAACTCCAACATGGTATCAGAGCATGGTTGCAGATCACAGGAAAACTGAGGACATTAGCAGAGCAAAGCAGCAGAAACAGAAAATAGTTGTCCCGAGTGATAGAAGTTGTTCCTAGCAGCAAAGTAGCAAGGAAGGGGTAATGCAATGCCTGCATCATCCAGTTCGAGCCAAGAAGAGGTTGCGCAAAGGCTGAAGGAGGCAAAGACAGGCTCACACAGAGACCAGGAGGGTTGCCGCAATTGGCTAAGGGATCTAGTTTGTCGGTGTCGGGACTGCACAGAGCCTAGGAGCTCTCACCTTCAGGTTGCTAGGGTTTAGGAGGCTGTGGATAAGTTGCAGAGTGGAGCTAGTGCGGTACTGTAGTCAGAACAGTACCTAATAGGGCAAGGCCAAGGAGGAGGGAGTTGCTACCGAGGGTTTCTAGTTGAGAAATCCGGATCAGTGGTGCAGTTGCACAGACGATCAGAGTAGGGGGCATAACGACATCAGCAGAAGAGTTTCTAGGAGGGAAATCAAGTTTCAGAGTGAGTCACATCAAGAACTTCTAGGAAGGAAGTAGAAGAGCAGCATGGCACTACATGAAATAAGAGACCAGGACAGACTGGACAGAGCCTCAAACTTCGCAGTCTGGAATGCCAGAATATTATTCGTACTTGACAGAAACCATGTCAAGCACTTCGCCTTGAGGACAATAGCAATCCCAGTTGACACAGTTGATAATGACAAGTACGAGGAGGCAAGGGCGAGGGCCAAGAGCATCATCCTTGATGGGGTCAAGGGCCATATAGTACCACACATTGCCGAGAAGGAAACGGCAAATGAAATGTGAGAGGCCCTAAAGAAATTGTACCAGCATACTTCTGTGCAAAGAAGGATGTTACTAGAAAATCAGTTGCGGTCATACCAGATGAAGAAGGGAGAACTGATCGACACCTTCCTCGGCCGACTGAATGAGATCCGAGATCAGCTGACTTCCATACGGGCCACACCGGATCAAGAATTGATGGTGAGAACAGCCCTGAACGTAGTCTCAGAAGATTGGGAGGTATTTGTCCAGAGTATTCTGGTCAAAGCGACCCTTCCACATGGGTAGGAAATGTCGGCGGCTCTTCGCCAAGAAGAGATCAAAAGGCTAAGCAAGGCGAGAAGCAGTGACAAGGGGATCAGCGTCAAGAAGGAGGAGGAGGAGGATGTTGCCCTCGCATCTGAGGGAAAGCAAGCGAAATGGAAGAAGGACCTCTCCAAGAACAAATGCTTCCACTGTGGGGAGCTGGGTCATTATGCGACCCAATGTCCAAGGAAGAAGAAGAAGGGAGAGGTCTCCGAGACCAAGTCAGCGCCAGCAAGGGCAGAGAAGGAAGTGGAAACAGACTATGACTATGCCATGAGTGTGCACACGCCACTTGAGCAGAAGTGGGGAGACATCGAGCTGTAGTCAGACGAGCTACAAGCGATAAGGGGCAGGATTCTCGAGGTACCTAGCCTCTTGGTTTAGACCATGCTACGGGAGCCCTGAAGAGGAGTAGCAGGACTGGCGGATGTGGGTAGAGACGGATGCAGATGAAGCGGCTGAGAGAGCTACAGTGCAGAATTCCCAGGACAGCGCGAGGCTAGCAGGCTGCAAGAGTGCGAGAGGTACCGGAGTGTTGCATCAATGTAGGATGGCACAGAGAGGTGTGCAACAGTGCGAGATACAGGGAGTTGTTGCAGCAACGCAGAGGTCAGAGAGGGAGCACTTGTCAATGGCAGAGGGAGCTTCAGCATCAAGAGTACTCTAGCTTGACAGAGAGGTCAGAGTTGGGATATCAGTTATTTACTTCTCAGTAACTGAGTTGTAGTGGAGCAGTTAGCAGTGGTAGTGCTATGCGTAGCACGATGCAGCATGATGAGAGAGATGCAGTGCAGACGCAGCAGTGGCAGTCGCAGGGCCATGGGTAGTAGCACGAATGCAGAGGGAGTTGTCGTCCAGATGCAGCAATGGCAATGGCAGAGCTATGGGCAGCAGTGCAGAGGATGTTGGGCAGCAGCCCTAGCATCAGCACAGGGACTGATGCCAAATGATCAGGGTAATACTCAGTGAGGAGTATTGCTAGAGCACAGTGCTCGCTACAAGGGAGTGTCGATTTGGGGTAGCATTAGATGTGCTCTAGCCATGAAATTTGGTGGAGAGGTTAGGGCACATGAGATCTCCAATACCCAGAAAGGGTTTGGGCGGATTCTAAACAATTTGGGAGATATTAAAATAATTAATATTTTTAATGGAGTCCCTAATTCTAAACTTAGGGAAATTAAAATATTAATGTGAATTAATAGAAAACTGTGTTAGAATGGTCCAAAAGAAATGGATCAAGCCAGATCTAATCTTAGCCGTCGATTAGGGACTTAATCTCGGTCATTGATTTGTCAACGAGGAAAGTATAAGAGGAGGCTTGAGGGTCAGTTGGAGAACACACCAAAGTGATCAGTCATTCTATTCTCTAGAGCGGGCTTTGCTAAGAGAGATAGAATTAGTGATCAATTACAACGAGGGGCAGTGAGTACAAGGCAGAGAGGTAGGGATAGTGCCGAGAGACCAACACAGAAGCAGAGAGAGGCAGACGCAGAGCCAGAGGGAGCCACGCAGAGGCAGCAGAGATTGCGCAGAGCCAGAAGGGCCTTCGTCATCCACGCAAAGGCTACAAGAGTGACGCAGAGAGCCAGAGAGGCTGCGCAGAGCCTCAGTGGGCTAACGCAGAGGGTTTTAGGCTGACGAAGAGGCTAGCAAGGCTAAAGTTGAGCTTCAGAGTGTGCTAGAGAGGGATTTTTGGGGCAAGCTTTTCCGTATACCTATTTTTGAAGAGAGGTATTGTTGCCAAATTTTTTATCTTTGTCGGCTTAGCCATTTTGGCACGCAGTGTACTCAGAAAAGAACTGCTTAATAATAAAACCCTTAGATAGCTGCACCGCTTTTCCCGCATTGGGTTTTTCTGCGGACATTAGTTGTAAAATAACAGTGTCATTTGGGTGCTTGTTTTTGTTTCCTTCAGTTGATGATCTGTAATGTGTTGAGCATGCACTTGTATTTATTTTCAGTATTTACATGGTAAATAACTTGTTCATTAAAAGAACAAGTAGGTAGGAATAAATCAGTAAAGTGCATGGAGGGTTTCTAACTATTAGACTTAGATGCATGAAAGAACAAACAATATAATAATCCTCTTAGCAAAATCTTCCACAACAACCTCCTCCAAAAATAAAAAGAGGTGCGCAAGGTGCATGCAACTAATCCATGTGTGAATCACAAGGTAACCAACTCCATGGCTGAATGTGCAAGGAGACAAGTACATGGGGCACTCCACAAGAAAGATGTCGTCTACTCCCAAAATAGCAAGTGGAAAACTCTCCACATGTGTGCCCTCCTAGAAATCACCAAAAACAACAAGAAAAAACTTCCACAAGTGCATCCTCCAAAAAGAATCTCCAAATAGAAAGGAGACCAAGCATGAGCATGCAGAAACCACTCATGTGGACCTCCAAGTATGTCACATGTGTGGCCCTCCAAGTATGCCACACACCTCCCAAATTCCAATACATGCCCTCCATAACCACTTCAAATATAGTAATAAACATGCCAAGTCAAAGAGGTGAGGGTGCTCTCCAAAATGGTCAAAAAGATGCCAAGTGCAACTGAAATAGTCCATGTAATAAAGAAGAGACAGCACCTACGAGAGGTGCACCTAACAAAACTGTACCATATAACTACCTCAACCACCCAACAAATAATATAATATTCTCCAATGAAGTATGCCCTAAGAGAATGTGCCAAGAGGGGTGACACTTCATCAATAAAACAATAAAATATTCCATCTTATGTAATGTCAAAACGATGCCCAAACAAACTAGCAGAGTGCACCTAGAGAAGTATGCCAACCTCACCAAGAAACAAATAAAATAATGAATGAATTGAAAATTGTGCCCAAGAAGGGGGTGCACCACTAGAAAGCTTCAACCAACTCCAACTAATCCCTTCATGTGGATAAAGGAAGACAATGAACAAGCTATTACCTTATGTCGATAAATATCTTAACTTAATTATTGAATAGTCAAATCAACCTCAACATGTGCGCACAAATGTTCATGCTCAAATATAACCATAATCCCCTTCTGAATAGTCACCAACAAATTAAATCACCTATCAACATGTGTGCCAATCAAGGGTGCACTCTGTACAATGTAATTAAAAGATGTTCCCCCTAGCAAAACCCCACGATGATAACAAAAAAAATTAGGTCCACCCTAAGGTGCACCACCACCAAAGGATTATTACATCATAAATCATCATTCACCCTTAGGAAAAGGTAGATCGCCATCAAACCATATGTAGCAAACGTTATATCATTGAGTTATATCACCTACGAAAAATACCACAAAGGCACCATGAATCATCCCATCAAAGCAACATCATAAGTGAAAGGGACATCACAAAGTGATAACCCATCTAATCATGAAGTGTGTCCCCCATCACACATCCAACATATGAGGACCATGTAGAACAACCCATCCTAGTGACGCCAACATCAAACATTAACATAATAAGTCACTAGGCTACTTCCACAACATCATGAAACATCTACCTCCTAGTACTATCATCTAACCCCTTGATGAGCCTGAACCATCACCCATAGACAAGGCGTAGCACATCCAAGATAAGCAAGTATACCAAAACCACACCAAATATGGCATAGCATGTTCCAAGATATTAACAAATATGTACCAAGGGTGATCAACAAGGCAAGCGCATGCAAAGAGACCACCAAACCAGCAAGCACAAACATCCAACCAAGGATATGTGGGACTCCACAAACCAAAAAACTCCATAAAATGATGGGATTCCCTGAAGAGAAGGAGCTCCATATTGATATTTCTATTAGTGATAGACTAGAACAATTTTCTTTTAACGATAACTACTTCAAATGATTCATTAGTATCAATTCCATATAGCATTCAATATCATCAAGCAGTTATACATAAGAAAATTTCAACCATTAAACATGAAAGAGTAGTAGAAATCACAATGAGACAATAAGGCAAGAGACACCCAAATTTAGGTCAATGACCAAGGAAAAACCTACAAAGGGGAAAACCCAAAAATCTTTCCTTATGAGAGAATGTCAATGTCTATCAATTCATCCAAAAATAAAACATCAAGATAATAACTAACCAGAACAAGAAGTCCCACAAGTGTCAAGCCTATCCTTCCTTATTCCTTTAGGTTTTCGGACTCTTCCTCCTTCAATCTTCATTGGAACAGAGATAAACAAGAGATAATTTGATGCCCAAATGAGGAGGAGTAATCACATATAGTCTCCAACGGGGGGTCGAATAGGTGCCTCCAAGGGGCCAGGCCAACTTGATCTAGGAGGCCGACTTTGACACTTGTGGGAGTCACAAATTAAATTCAAGTTATCCCTTTCTTTTATAAATGAAAATATTGACCATGGCTACTAAATTTCCAACACTCCATGAACTATATCCCCCCCCCCCCCCCCCATGTTGGTCCAATGTTTCAAGAGCACCAACAACAAAACCATAATGTGGAACCTCATACAATACAAGGTGTACTAAGATGCAATGGAACATTTCCTTTACAAGCTTGTGGAGAGTGACTTAACAAATCCATATGCATAGGTAACTAGCAATGAAAGTAGCAACAATATCAACGAAAACTCATTATGTCACCAAAGGTATGGATACGTCAATTTCCAATATCTTTCTTTCCTTACAAAATCCAAAATGGTACTTGGACTACTAGTACAACGGAGAAAGAGATAGTAAGGCATGTATAGCAGGGAAGCAACACAAGGCAACTTTTGAACAAATTTATGCACTAAGAGTTAAATAAGTGTTGAATCTAGCACATTGTGGCATTTGTGAACTCATGCAAACACCCACACCATCAGATGCAAGGAATTTTATGCTATTTGTTAATGATTACCCCAACAATTTTTTTGTGCATTTCCTTGAAAGTTTAAAAATGTTAAGGATGTAATGCAAAAATGGTCCACAAGGTGTATAAAGGTCATTTGTTTAGATAATGGAGGGTATTTTTGAAATTATTGATAAGCCTATTCAAAGGGAAGCAATTATAATAGAATCTTAAAAGAAAAGAAGCAATGGCACATACACACAATATACAAAATATTTACACTCAAAGCACTTAACCAAGACAACTAGCCTAACTCAAAATTGCCCCTTTAAATCTCAATGTATTTACTTAAACATTCACAATACATTATTCAGGTATTACATTAAATGAATTAACCCTATTCGACTGTTCACCCTATTGGCTAACCAGGATTAGATTACAACCCTAATCCTTTAATCATAATCAAATTACGACTATAAAAGCATGGGTTGAAACCACCCACAAAACCCATAAACATGCCTATAGCAACCTCCAAAATATAAGGAGCCAAATGTGTCAAGATATTCAGTCTATGCCTACAAAGAATGCAGCGCATCCAACAATTTTCACTCAAATAAGTTTGTTGGTTGTAGCAAAAGGAAAGCAAATCAAAGACAAATTTTAAATTCATATACACCTCAACAAACAAGGATGTGGAATGGTGAAACAAGATAATTCTTGAAAATAGCAAAATCGATGTTGCAAGATGGGGTTGTACCTGTTACCCACCAAAAAGTGGGTAACCCATAGGAGAAAAAAAATAATTTCCCTCTTTGTATAACTAGCCAACCAATAGCCCTATATGATTAGCACATAACATTATGCCAGGATCCTCCACTTCTTGCTCCAATCAAATTTCTCTCCCACCCGACATTCCTTCTTGAAGGAAGGTGGGTCATCCATCGATGGGTAATTTAACCATTTTGTAATCATGTTCTTTCACTTAATGTTATTGCCATACTAATATGGATCAAGGGAAAAGCTATATAATTGATCAATCTCGATGATATTCGTGTTCCCTTACTTCACATAGGATGTTAGTTTTTTACTCTAGTCCAATGGAAACTCCTTTGAGAATTTAGGATTTAGGAAGGGCACTACAAAGGAAGTAGTAAATGAAGTAGTGTGTTCAAGGTAATCCATACTTACCACTTTCCAGCTTTCCCCTTATTCATCTCCATTCTTTGGGCTAGTGGTCAATGGTCATTTGGGATTGGCACCCTTCATCCTCATCCTTAAGTCCGGGCTGGTAAATGTAGCCCCGATGGTTGATGCAACTAACAAAAAGATAAAAGCATAAGAAAGACACAACGAAAGAAAAATTAAAAATGCAAAAGATGGCTAGGATGTTTCTTTAGCGCGTAGGCAAAAGCCTAGCATGAGCTCTACCCAACCATTAGCCATCACCTAGTTATTCAAGCATTTAATGCTTCATCTAAAAAAAGGGAACTCTTGTATTGTCTGGGTCCCAACCCTGATGAGCAATAAATTGGTTCATCTTAAAGGGGTAATGGAAAATTTCAAAAGCAAGCTTGGGCTCCTAAGTTATGCTCCCAAATAAAGATGAATCATAGAAAGTAAAAGGCGCACTAGAGAAGTGGAAAACACAGGTTGAGTAAAGGGGTAACTCATGCCTACAGGATTGCTCCCTCATTACATCTATACACTTAGAATATTGGAACCTTATTAGCTAGTCTCATGGCTATGGCACCTACCCTGAAGTCTTTCCCACTTTGCAACCATCATTATCACACACACACACCCCCATGGATAATGGGTTAACCTAAGATAAGTGAGGTAACTTGTTTACATACCCTAATCTAGTTAGACATTTGAAGGTGAGTTTTTTGTGAAGTATTCTTGTCTCCCTAACACTAGGTATAGTCCACTATGATACATTTATGGTTATTGTCCCTAATGATCGTTGATTTCACTTTATCTTGAGAGGGTTTTGTTAGGTGGTGTTATCACAGCAACAAAGACCCTTTGAGAGTTGATCTTCATCCCATTCACCAGCATTCTAAAGGTTGCTTTCCCCAATCTAGAGAGCAATTCTAACCTTGATGATGCAGCATTGCCCTCCCAAAGATGAGCGTTAGGCTATGAGATGTTTCCACATGGTACTTGCCTCTCATGAGTACCCCTAGACTGAAACGTTGAAGCCTTGAAGGTT
>APFE030313200.1:0-12743 GCA_000404065.3 Pinus taeda
TATATATTTATATATGTATGTATGTATGTATGTATGTATGTACATACATACATACATACATACATACATATATATATATGTGTGTGTGTGTGTGTGTGTGTGTGTAATTTGGGGTGGTGGTTTGCCACCCCTGCCACCCCTCAATGACGTTACATTATATATACAACATATGGTTAATTGGGTGGGCGGGCTACCCTTGGTGGACCTGCCCAACACCGACTAAACCACAACATATTTAAACACAAATCGTTATGTATATGTATTAACCGCATACCATATATGCTACGACTAGTGTCGAACCCACCCGGCTTAACCACCGGATGGTCTGCTGGAAGAGCAACATTTAACCTATTTTCTTTTTAACATATTATATAACCACCTAACCATATATACACACCATATGATATGCATTGTTTAAAATTGGGGTGGGTGGATTTTCAACCCAACCCACCCCCACAATAATTGTGTGCCTTTACCAATGGGCCAACAACCCTACTTTGAAATATCCACCCTGAAAATTGTATAAGAACCCATATCATTTTCCATTCGACCAGGCCCGATGGTGGAGGAGCAGCGGAACCTTGAGCAGCCTTTTGGTGTGGAACCATGAGCAGGGAATATGCAAGGTTTTGAAAATAATCCCTTAGAGGGCCAGAGGTGCCAATGTCAGAACTTGACAAGTTTATAGTCAATTTTGCACATTTTCACACTAGGGATTCAATCACGTAGTCTGTTTCTCTAGATGAGGTCTCCATTTTTGAGGCCATCATTCGGATTGGAGGTATAAGGATCATTTTTGTAAAGTTTCTTGTAACTGATTTCTTTGATACCACTTAATGAAAGAAGGCATCCCCACTACTGAGTAGGTCATGGAGACGTAGCCCACATTGTGTGAACTCCACAATCAAATCTTTGTGTCTTTTATCTCAAGTTTTCTTACGATTTCTGCTTCTTTTCATGTGGTTTAAGTTACTTGGTTAATATTCTCTTTTATATGCAGTTATGAATGCATCCTTGAAGTTAAAAGATTCAGATCATTGGTCACAAATTAATACCAATGAATGTAAGCTAGTCAATAATTCCAATTTTTTCATTATGCGGGAAAGACATCACTCGAAAGAGTGTGGACACGACAACTTTCATGGCATAAATGTAGTCTCTCCCAAGTACAAAATTAGAATCTGAGGGGCACACACTTGAGTTGCTTGGGTTGGACTTCTCATGGCCGAGACCAAGAGCAAGTCTTGGTGGACACTTTTGTGGAGGAGCTATGATGGAGAGACTCATGTGATGATGATATGGTTGGGTGACCGAGTTCACTAGACCGAAGATTGCAGACTTGTATAAGGATGACCGATTGTTGTGATGGGTCTACTTGGTTGGACTACATGGCAACTTAGTCATGGACATCAGGTTGGAGACATGGAGCATGGCAGTCTTATGCAGGGCAATTATGTGGGAGCACTTGTAGAGGTGTCACTTATGGGCATCCAATGAGGAGTGCCAAAGCAGGGATGTTGTGCAGGTGAATTTGTTAGTGTGACATGGAGATGTTATACTTATGAGCTGATGGGGAGGTTGTGCACTCTTGTACAACAAGGCCATGAACTTGGATGGAGTTGTGAGCAGAATATGGAGCATTTCTACTACATGGAGAGCTGAGGCATCTTGCAAAGACCTTTGGGCCGAGACTTGTATGCTTGCTGAGATGTTGGTTGGAGATGGCTTATGGAGCTCATGATGACATGAGATTGTTGTGACTCTTGGGGACTTCATATATGGTGGACTTGGAGGATCTGATGCATTGAGGAGCTCAGGTCAGGGACTTTGATGCAGGTGCATACTTTCAAGTACATGCATGGGACATGGCTTGAAAGAGTGACTTGATGTGGAGGATCGATATGAAACACTTTGGGGTAATGGAGTTACGATGATGATGATGCCTTGGTGGCAACACTTGGGCATGGGTTGAGCCAAGACTCAACTACTTTTACACATGGGAGCTGATTGATCTATGATCATGGGTAGCACATGGATAGATGAGACAGGTTTATACTTGTTTCTATGGCAGACTTGAGGGATGGCACATTGCAGATATGATGGAGCTTGCTTCATGGACTTGGATGTGGCACACTGAGAGTTGGAGATTGATGAGATGATCTCTTCATATGGAGGAGATACACATATGGATGATGTTGGGATAGATGTGGCTGATTTCATGCAGCACATTGGCACCAAACATCATGGATGACATGTTACAGATGAGATGAGGGCTACTTTATGGACCTGAGCATGGTTTACTTATATGGATAGATTCTTGATCGAGTTCAAGATATGACAGGGATGTTTTGAGAAACGACTGATGGTGGCATGAGGACGTACATTCTCATGGTTTGAGTGTGACAGTTGGACTGATCACCCGACTAGTTCAAACATGGGGACTAGTAGTGTATAGTGATATGTTAGCATTGTGTTGGAGTATCATGGCAGCAGTTCGCATGGGGACGACACATGATGAGGTCGAAACGATGTGTTGCAGTGGGCATGTAGCTTGAGATGGAGGTGCCAGCCTTCCACGATGGAGTAGCATGTAGAGATTGTGACATGGTGGTTGATGATCATGGATTGAGATGACTTCTGATGTATGACATACCGATGGGAGTGTACCTTGGTATGGTGATCTTGGTGACGGATGGTTGCCGAGCTGAGACATGGTGGAGACGGTGGTTCTACATATGTGGCAGTGATGGTTGCAGTATGTGGAGGAGTTGACATCATGGATGATCTTGGTGGATGGTTACCAGGATGGTATGTTGTCGAGGACGACAACGACTTCAGGTGGAGGAGGATGTAAAGCCTTCGGTTGTGCGATGCGTTCGAGCGCCAAGGGACCGGGGCGCGCGCACGGGCGGAGGGCGAGTTAGGCCGCACGAAGGTTGTGCGATGGAGCTGGGACAGGTGTGCGACGATAACTTGTGACGAAACAAATGAAGTGCGATGGAGTTATATGAACCTTTGGAGCACTGAACGATGTGGGAAGGCCGACTTGAAATAAGGAGCAAACCGACACACATTTGGGCGTTCAAGGGGTGTGTACATGGCGTTGGGTGGTCGGCTGGGCAAGCCCCACCCCCACTTACGTTGGATATATATTGGTGGAGCATTCGCTCTCATTCATCATCGAACAACTTCGCATTACTCATACGCTCTACGCTCTTGGAGACTTGTCACTTGTGTGCAGATTTGGAGGAGAGATGAGCGCATGGCTCATGCTTTCTCCTTGAGTCGCACTTGGTGAAATGTTCTTGGTGAAGAGGTGAACGCGTTGGGCAAGACGTGCCCGGGGTGATCGTGCGGAGGTGTTGGTTGTGCGACGACTTGGCGAGGGTGCCTTGGTGGCTTGGGTGAGTGCCCGCTCATCGTGCAAGTGTGCACGAAGATGTCTTGAAGTGTTGGGTTGTGAACAGAGGTGTGTCTCAGTTGGAGGCGCCCGTTTGTGGCGACTTTGAGGTGCGCCCGAGTTGGGAAAACAACACGATGGTGCGACGGGGTGAACGAAGGTTTGGTTAGTCGTGCAGCGACCGTGCGGAGGTGTCGACGAGCTGGGCAACCGAGTTTGCCGATGTTGTGAAAATTTGGCTAAGTGTAAATTTGGGGTTTTCCAAGATTTAACTTGTGCATTGTAAAAACGAAAGATGTTATAATATATTGTTGGGCAGACTCATATTGTAGGGAGTTGCCCCTCCCTTTATACTGTTGCATTTCTCTTATATAATGTTGTTGATAATGAATGTGTATGGGTGTTCATTGGTATAAAGGCACATTAATAATACTTGGTAACGAAAAATAAACTAAGTATGGATGGTTAAGGCATAGTCTACAATCGTAAGTATTGGTGAAAAGAAAATGGTTGGTAGTGCCGCACCTCGCCAGCACAGTTGAAAGACCACAGTAAACTTGGGGGCATGATAGAACCAATCTTTCGAATGTCAGGTAAGCTTCACCTAATGCTCAATTATTCCTAGGAAATCGCACAACGCTCACAAAACTACATGGAGACACAACCTTACCAATACGATACCTAACCCGGGCACCAATTTTAGCCAGTCGTCGCTTTTGAATACCCTAGATTTTCGTAAGAAACAGCCTTACAGGTGACCCTCTCCTTCACAGGCTTCGGTGACAAACACCAACGTTAAAATACAGATAAAAGAAACCTTCCGATCCTTCACTTGCAAGTCAGGCACGCTGCTGCGAATCTGACGCTTCGCTGCAACTCACGTTCATTTGCCACAAATCGACTCTTAGATGATCCAACCTCTACCTCAATCGCTGGAGGTCACCACCGACACATAACACGGGAACCACTAATTATTATAAGTTCACTACACAACATAGTACACGCTGGCCTAAATGCTTGGTCACCAAATCGCTCCACATACGCAGAGCTGTGCGCATGTCATAAAGGTTGACTCCACACATCGAGCCATGCTCCTGACTGAATAGATCTCTATCATCAAACACGGCTTAGATCTGCAGGCTAACAGCATCGCCATTCACGGATCTATCTTCGTCATAGATCTCTAGGCTCACGTTGCTCAACAGGCCACAAATCCTCGAATTTGGGAAAAAAAAAAAAAAACCCGAAAACCAAACGTTGATTCTCTAGACTTTAACCAAATTAATCCAGAACAGACAATTTTGCAGTCGACGCCACATACCCAACCCAACGCAATAGCATGGGATCGAGGTAGAAGGTTCAACAACACTCTCTCCAGCAAATGCCTCCTCACAACTCAGTCGCACCTTTTTCACAAACCCAAAACGAGCCTTACTCTCTGATACCAATTTGAAGAACAAGGAAAAACAAATATGAAATAAAGTTAGGTCACCATGACAGTCCACGGCACTTCTACATTCATTAGTAAGAAAACAAATACATTTAAGGAATTACAAATTTGTTGAGTTGGAACAATTTCTTCATAAATTAGATTTACATTTTAAATAAACCTCACAATCACAATTTGATTGAGAAACCACAATCCCAACAAACATTTAATAATAATACATTCTAGAATAATTTACATTTTTCCATTAGTTCTAAATATCATCAATAACTTTGCACATCACTAAAATTGTCGACTTAACATTAGTTAACAATATTTTGAATTGAAGTATTGAGGGTTTTTCGTAGTGCTTTATATTAGATATCATTTTTTGGGATTCAACTGCGTTAAGAAAGTCACTCATTTATGACCATTTCCATGAGAGGTAGTCGTAACTAACTAATTTCTCATGATTTTTGAATAGTGCAATTAGCACTCATTGCATTGGGTGATGCTCACAAGGGTGAAGAAATGTGCTTGAAACTAGTGAAATGAATCACATAGCGTCAATTATCACTTCGGGGCTTGCACCCATCAAGCAGGACTTCCCGGGAGGTCACGGGACTTCCCGGGAAGTCACTTCACCCATCACCGGGAGATTACTCATCCCAGAACACTTCTGACTCAAGTGGCCTTAATTGTGGAGTTTTCTCCACAATCAAACCCACTTAGCTTGCTACCCCATTTAAATTTTCAATAATATTTTGAATTATCAAAATTATTTTTTAATAATTTATAATTTAAAATTTAATAGAAATAAAATAATATAATCCATTTAAATTAAATAGTAAAACCAATAATATAATATATATATATATATATAATATATAATATATATAATCAAATACATTGAAGTGCAAAATTTTTACTCCAATTTTAAATTGAAGAATTTTAAAAGTAATTTTCTCATTAATAAAATTTAACCCATTAAACTTAAATTTGTTTTACTTCTATTAAAAAATATGATATTTATTAAATTATTTATAATTATCCCATTTTAAACATAAGAAATTGATATTAAAATTATTTTGAATTAAGTAATAATGAGATATTTTTATTTATACAAATTAAATATTATATTAAAGAAGAATATTAAAATCTTTTTATTTGAGAATTATATTCTTACTTAATAATTTAAATTAAGGGTTACAATAAATTTGGATTACGACTTACTCTTTTTTCTTCCTAAAAGATCTGAGTTAAAATAAAACCATTTAACATATCTTATTATTAATCGTAATTAATATTTTTAAAATAATGTAACTTATATATTTTCATAAGAATTTAAAAAAACGTATTACGCATCTCTCCCATATTTCATGTTAACTTTACATCCTAAAATATATTGAAAAAAACACAACAAAAATCATCAAATAAATAAATTATAAGTGAAATAAACTAAAATTATATTTCTATGTGAAAGTGATAGGAAAATTCATTATATTACATTTAAAATTGTTGTCGTTGCCAAGAAAGTTGGACCTTGGTTTGAGAATCCCATACTCATTATCTATAGATGACCATAACAATAGGTAGAAACAATACATCATCGGTAAGATGAAACATGAAATTGGAGAAACAAATATCAAAATTCAAATGCATGAGCATCATCCACCACTTCTTCTTGTGAGGATAGCAAAAGCTCCTCCAGGTAATCCACATCCAGAGCCTCCGTCTCCAATATTGACTTTATTTCTTCACACTTTGGAGGAGCCATTAGTAACACTATGCTAGATTTATTGGGGCTTTGGCTTTCATCAGATATATTGGTTGTCAACTTATCTACTGGAGGAGGGACCAACTGACCTCTGATTCACGGGTTGTTGTTGGGCCCAATCACCGTATGCAATAAGTAGAACCAAAGAGTTGTACTCATGCCATTGATCAATACCGCTAGAGGTTAATATTCTTCATCCTGTGTAGCCTTGGTGGTGGTGGCGGCGGGGAATACGTCAACCAAATTTTATGTACAAAAAGTTTAAAACTAAAATTAACATCAGAAAAAAATACAAAATTTTTTTCTAAATTTTTTTGTACGATCAAACTATTGATCGAGCCTTATTAGTCCCTGTCATTTGGCAATGGCATGGGACTATAGTAATCGAAAATGATGTACTTAATATTAGTTGAGTTGTTTGCTAGCACCTGTTCATCAAGTATAATCAAATTTTTTGAGTCAATAGTGATTTACCACCTTATTTGGCCTCTTCCCGAGGGAGAGAGGTTGAAAGCCTATATTAGAGGCTTTGTGTGGTTCATTTTTCGGAGCTGTCGATTAATGCTAACATTAATCTAGTTGTATGAAATGCTAACTCCCAGATATTGTCTATGTGGGAATTGTTGTGACTGATGGGCTTTCCCTGGGCATTTATTAGCCTTTGAATTTTCCAGTAGCAATGTCTTTGTCATTGAAGTTGCCCCCTGCCACCTATAGTTGTTCTGTCTACTGTGTATCTACCATGCATGTTGTTATGGTGTCTACAGAACAGAAGTTGAACAGTGTTGGTGTTGTTGCATGTTGTTGTGGTGTCTACGAAACAGAAGACACAAGTTGGAGAGAACAGAAGAAAATCATAGTTGTGTAGCTGGCTAGAACAGGAGGATCATAACTGTGTTTTTGCAAGTGCCCAGTGGAAGAAAACCAAGGATCCTCATTACTGTGTGCGGTTGGGCGAGGACCAACGAGAGTGCCCCATGTAAGCACGGAAAGATGAGAACTAGGCTCATTATAGTAACCCATAGTGCTTACACTGCTATAGACCATAGGAACACAAACCATTACACAGACACTAACCCACAACAGGAAAGACAGGATTAGTTCCAGTCTCAGGTTCAGATCCAATTCCAGGCACGAATTAAGTGCCTTTTGAAGTTTACTACCCCGTTAGCGAGGAAAGGCTTCCTAACCACTAGTAGTTCCAATTCAATATAGTTGTTGATCCATTTGGGGATACAAAGCATATAGATTCAGAGTTAAAGGCAAGTTACCCATTCTAGTAGTTAAGGTAGCAGTATGAAAGGTTGCAGTATATAAGCTACTATGTTGCCTTTGTGCCTTCTTCTACTATGTATAATCTGGTCTCTTTGCATCTATACTTGTTTTCCATGAAATTATGCTCTACTGCTAATGTTGGAGGATTTGGAACTATAGCTTTATATGCAGGGTAAAAAAATTCAACAGGTGAAACAACTTGTTTTACCTCTGTCCCTGTTGCTTATTTAGGGTTAGTTCAGACAGCTACCCCTACTAATGGATACGCTCTAGCTTCTCAAGAGGACCTAATAATCAGCGACAACCGCTCAAGGTCTCATCCCTACTTATGAAGTAGCTACTACCTGATATTAGGGGCTCACTCACTCACTTCAGAGTTTTTGGCTTCTAATTTGCTCTCACTTCGGCTTATTCAAATTACTCTACTCTCTAAACACCTTGCTTTCCACTTAACGGAAGGCTCGGCTTCGGTTCAAATCTAGGTTGGTTCGTGTTTCTTAGGTAGATGACCCTTATGAAAATGTTGGCATGGAAGAGCTTATAAATCTACGTAGGGGTAACACATCTTTCAATAAACGTCTTTGGGAAAACCCACACTGACATTTATGCCAACTTGGATTCTGGCTCAAATTTGAACAGCATACGGCTAGGATATGTTCTGCGTCAATACTGATAGTGATGTGGTACAAGAATTCATGCAGTAGACAGAAAGCAAGTCGAGACCAATAACAATACTTTCAGTAGGAGCCATCCCTGCATCCATGTAATAAATCAATATGTCTATACAAACCCTTTTGTCCCTGCTTGTTGTTTGTTTAGACTAACTCTTAAATCCCTCCCTCGCTGGCATGCTTGCATCCTTGGATCGTGGTTGTACCTTCCTTCTATCTGGAACAACCCTCGCTCGATCTTGGATGTTGGTTGTCTTCAGAAACTCTTGCATAAAGAAACAAATCCATCCTTTTGTCTTCACAAACCCTTCCTTGCATGAAATCCTTCTCTCTGGACTAAGCAATAAATTCATCTGTCCTTCCATCCTTGTGGTAAAACGTTAAGGAAGCTTTCGAACACATTAAGGAAGTTGTGATGTATTTCAAAAAGGTAAATGTACATGTGAAACACGTGCAAGCTCTGCATGACAACTCAAGTCTTCCACAGGTCGAGCTAGAAGGGGGCTAGCCAGACTATCCATGCATATAAAGGTGCTTGTGATTACCATCTGAGTGAGAGTATGAACATTATTATTTTGAGAAATACATTTATCTCTATCTCTATTTCCATGCCTATGAATCTTTGATCATTGCACCACCCCTTGCTTTCTTTCGTTGGTTCGCTAAACCCAACCCCCACTTGTACTTGTCGTTTAGGGAATCGGGTCAATCCCCACTTGGCATTTAGGACCCTTGGTTTCTTGCTTTGGTAAATGTGTGACCTTATGAATAACCATATGAGTAGTGGTAGCCATAGCCTGTTGAGCCAGAACTAAAGTCGCCTAAGCCAAGAAGGTAGGAACGTAAGCTCTCTATCTCTCCCGGATCAATTCTTTATATAGTGGATCTTGCCTTGGATCGATTAGCCAACATTTATAGCCTTCCCTTGTATCAAATAGAAACCATTTTACTGGGGAGGCACAAGCCACACGCCCCGGATGCATTTTCTATCCATATATTATATTCGAGAATAAATCAATCATTCCGGGCAGGCATACAACCCATCCACCTCCTTTCCCGAGCACAACTATATATCCTAGCATGACTAAGATCCTAGAACTCCCTGATTCTATCTCTACAGCCAGCCAACAAGCGACAAAGATCGACGATAGCAGATGGGAGGGCAGAGATCGATTGTCAAGAAAGGAGAGGGTTTAGGTTCTCTTACTTCATTACATCATCTGTTGCAAGATCATTGTTCCCCAACACCTTATCTAGGCCAAGTTTGCAGGTCACCTTTTCTGGGTCAAGGCCATTTTTAGAATAGTTTTAATAGTTCATTGAGTTTGGGGAACTTCACTGATTCATCCACTACCAACAAGAAAAACTCCTCTTTGCCATTATTTTTTTCTAAAGCAAGGATTCGTTGGATTAGCTTCTCCACACCCCCTGGTTACTATATGTCCCTAGCAATGACATAAAAAGATTGAAACAAAAATCATTACAAAAATTCCAAGGAGATGCTAAAAGGACATTATAAGGTAACATTGAGAAGTGGATAGAGTGCTAAAAATATGCTAAAGCGGTGTGAATGAGATGATAAAAGGACAAAATAAATACTCAAAATTGAGCACGATAAAAGCTAAAAAAAGACATGGGTGAAAAAAAGAAGATACCTATGAAAGATAAAAAAAAATAATGGGTAGCATCCTTTTCTTGGTTGAGTATCACAGAATGAAAAAAGGTCACTAAAAGGCCCTATTGTAATGGTGTTTAGGGCTTTATTATGATAATTATTTTATATTTTTCTATTAATAAACACAATGCTATTGAAGGTGTTTAGGGCATTATTATGAGAATTATTTTATATTATTTTATTAATAAGCATAATGTATGTGGGAGGGATTTGATGATTCAGACATTTTCAAATCTTGAAACTTATATAAGTAATTTTTTTTATGATTAATATGTAATAAGGGATTTGATGATTCGGATATTTTCTAATCTTGAAACTTATTTTATGACTAATATGTAATAATGATAGTGTGAATATTTTATTTAACATTATATTAATAAAAGGAAAAGTATCATATTAATGTTTATTCTAAAATTAATTCAGGTATTCAGTGCTATCATTCATAATATATTTTACATTTAAATATTATATTTAATTATATATATATATATTATTATATATATATAGTAGATAATAATATATTTAGTAATTTTGATATTTAAAAATTTTGTTTAAATTTGAATTAATAATAATATAATAAAAATAAAATTATTAAAAAAATGTGAAATATATATAAAATATAAATATAATTATAAAAGTAAAATTTAATTTTATTTTTTATAATTATATAATGATTGAAATCCAATATTAAAATCATAATTCAAATGTTATAATTTATAATTTAATTAATAAACCATATAAGAACTAAATATTTACAATAATGCTTTTATATATATAATAATTATATGATTATGCAAAGAAAAATGCAAATAGCATACAAATGTAATAAGATATATTATTATGGTTTTAATAGGATTAAAAATAAGATAATTCTATATATAGAGATGTAAAATTTATATATAATATAAATAGTATTATCAAATTGAGTATGAAATCACAAGAGAGGGTTGGAGGGACAAAAGCAAGATCATGGAAGCTAGGATTTTTTTGTTCGGTCACAAGAACTACTAGATCATCATCGTTGAGTATCAAACCGCTCTCAGTAATTATGGAGGGTTTATCATCCATCACAAACTTTGCTTCAAGTGCGTTGGCTTATGGCTCCAACTAAGAGAACTTTCTTTGAAGAATTAATTTGTCTTAGAAGTCAATGGTGTGTTTTGTTGCAGTTAATGATTGAGTGGGTACGTAGATCCATGTCTTTTTTTTGGTATCAGATGGGGCTGGAATGAGGGCGAAGGACTATGGCTTAGAGTAGAATGACAACGAATGAGCCATTTTTTCCTTAGTTGAGATTTGTCTGGTCGGATATGTTGCTTGAGAGTGTTGCTCATTTTGAAAACCCTAGATCATCATGAAGATGTAGTTGCACCTTATGGAGCCTGCCTCATGTAGATTTATGGAGGCAAACTATAGATCAATCACCAAACATCGATGATATGCAAGTTTTTACATTGGATCTTTTTGGAAAAGGGGTTCTTTCACTAGATCTGGGAGAGTTTATGTGGATCCCACTCAATTCTTTGAAGTCAAGTAATATCTTTAAAATATGAAGGAAAATGATAGACATAGACTAGATTTGGCAACGAAAGAACATTTTCAAATTCTTCTTAAACCCCTTGTTGGGAAATCGATAATCTTAAGGGTTTGGATAAGGGATCTGGTGCAAGATCTCAAGCAAAAGATTCAATAAAATCTAGGTATTCTAGCAAAGATTCAAAGTTTGATTTATGAGGGAAATTAATGCAAGAGGACATCAATCTACATGATTATGGCATTGAACATGCTTCATCCATCATCTTCAACCTGAGGTTAAGAGGAGGATGTCCTAGATCGAGTAACACTAGAGTCCAACTTCTTTCAGGGATGTGGTAAAAGGAATGGATGAGATGCATAATAAATTTGATCAATTCCCCAATCTCCTCGGCCCCTATATTGTGGAATAGATGAATCAGGTGTCGGCTTTGATAGTAAATCTTCCAAAGGTCAATGATCTGTACTCTAATTTTCATTCTCAAGCAATTATATGTAGATTTAATGATTGTTGGCCCAAGTTGGAGGACCTTCATCAATGGATTTTCTCCACTTGGACTAAAAATTGTGATATTCACTTATGTTCTAGGGGATTCTCTATTGTAAAATTTGATACATCCAAAGATTTGGATTATGCCTTAAATGAGGGATCGTGTGTTTGGGGTAGTGTGGGTCTTTTTAGGGTTCCATGGTTCCCCGTTTTGATGTTAATTCCATGGTGTTATCTAAAATTCCAGTTTGGGTCAAGTTACATAATAATTCTTTGCATATTTGGCATCATAAAGTTTTAGAAGGAATCAAAAATTCTTTGGGGAAGTTTCTAAAGGTGGATTCGAATAGAGTCACAAAAGGAATTTTTACTTTTTCCACTATATGTGTAGAGGTAGACCTTAGTAAATCTTGCTTCACAATAATATTTATTTGTTGCAGCCTTTATATTTTGAAAATGCAACATTTAGATGTTGTATTTGTCTTCAAACAAGACA
>APFE030313201.1:0-69401 GCA_000404065.3 Pinus taeda
ATCTTAAGAGTTTAAGGATTGGTAATTCTTACCAATGATTTACAAGATATGTTTGGATTCATTTCTTCCTTCTCTGGGTTGGTTCTTGGTGTATATCCTTTTCTTTTGACATTTCTTAATCCTTTTCTTCCTCCACTTAACAATGTATGTAAAATAATTTCTTCTCAACACACTTATGAAACCTTTAGTGATTTGCTATCACAATTGAAACATAGCCCTTTTCTGTTTTTTCTTCCAAATTTTCTGTTGTTAAACCTTGTAGGTTGTGGAGGCTAGGAGCAAACTCACATCAAATAGTTTATGCGTATGAGTGGTAGGATTCCTTGTTTCCATAATTCCGCTTTCAATTTTTCTTGCCAACCTAAATGCCTTCTCTAAATGAATCAGGTTCCCAAAGACGAACCTCATGTTGAATGTTATCCTTTAAAGTCCCTATGAAAGAATCAATCCTTTGCTTCTCTAGAATATCATTTACCTTTATATTCAATTTTTGGATGTCCTCAATGTGCTCTTCCATTGAACCCTTCTGTTTGAGATTTATCAACTATCCAAAGAAGGTGTTTATCTTTGTATCCTCATAATATGGTATCTTTTCCTCCATGAAAATTGACCAGGTGACAAGTGATTTACGAGCAAAAAAATTCTCTATATCATACGAACTGATTTGGTTCTAAATATAAACATGCAATATGTACATTTTGTAACAGTCGTATATCATGTAAATAAAAATATTGCTCCATCTATAGTATATAATTTACTGGATAGCAAAACAAGCTCTGAAATTCAGGCCGACATTGCACCACGATTTCAGCTCAAATGGGTTTTAATTTGAGAGTCTGAACCATTGTAGAAATAAAATTATAGCAAAACTTCCACGTCAATCTATTTGAGATGGAATTTTGGAGTTTGTAAAAACCCTAACGTCCTTAGATCATATCTCCATAAATATAGCGAGAAACATTTGGAAATATTTTCATATAATTATTTCTCCTCCAATAATTTGAGCACCCTATCAACATGTTGGACATGATCCTTCCAGGACTCATTGTACATTAGTATATCATAAAAAAATACTAAAAAAGAAATTCTAAACAAGGCTTCGAAAATGGAATTCATTAAACCTTGAAATATAGAAGGTGGATTAGTAAGCACAAAAGGCATGACCAAAAAATCATAATGACCATCTTGAATTCTAAATATTTTTTTGAGAATGTCTCGAGTATTCATTCTAATTTGATGATATCCTAAATGAAGGTCAAACTTGGTGAAGTCAATTTCTCCATGGAATTCATCCAACAATTCATCAATGTCGGGAATGGGATATTTATCTTTAATAATGAACTTGTTGAGCTCCCTACAATCTAGACACATGTGCCACGATCCATCGTTCTTATACACCAATACTACTCAAGAAAACATAAAAATTTGAGTAGGTTTAATTATACCAACCTCTAAAATTTCTGCAGCCATACATTCAATTTCACTCTTTTGCGCATAGGGATATTTGTAAGGCCTGATGTTTGGAGGAACACTTCATGGAATCAAATGAATAGCATGATCATGATCAAGAATAGGTGGGAAGCCTTTGGGAATCTCAAATACCTTGGAATGATTGTGCAAGACTTTTTAGAGATCTATAGAAATAGATGATCTCGATGTTTGAATCTCTAAGTGGAAAAATTGTGCAATTACGCCTTGTTTTTCTTTATTTATATGCATTGTCATGCCATTATAGCTGATTAACGTTCCTAGTTTCCCTATGATACCCCTTAACTCAACTACCTTTCCTTCCCAAAAAGATTTCAAGAAACGTTCTTGAAAATTAAAATCTATCGTACCCAAATATTGTAGCCATTGGACTCCTAGTACAACATCAACATCGCCCATTGGAATGGAGATAATTAGACTTTTCAATACATATTCCCCCATGGCTAGCCTGATATTATGGAATTTTCCAGATAGTTCCTCCATTTGCAACCATCACTTGACACTCTATTGTTGGATATAGCAAGCAATTCAATTCCTTGGCTATCTTACAATCAATAAAATTATCGTTACTACCTAAATCAATCAACATTATCACCTTTTTATTCTTGATATGTCCTTCTATGTTGAGAGTTTGGGGAGTAGTAATTCTTGCCAACGTAGTAAAATATATGGTCGGATTCATTTATTCTTTCTCTGGGGTTGGTTCCTGGTGTATATGCTCTTCTTTTGATGTTCCTTGTTCCTTTTCTTCTTCCTCTTCATAGTCTATGTAAAATAATTTCTTCTCAGCACACTTATGACCTTTAGTTTCATTTCTATCACAACTATAACAAAGCCCTTTTTCTCTTTTTTCTTCCAATTACTGTGGTGTCAACCTTGTAGGTTTTGGAAGGATAGGAGAAGCAACACTTCCATATCTACAGTTTTGTGTGGTGGACTTCCTTGTTTCCATAATTTTTCATTCAACTTTTCTTGCCACCCTGAATTCCTTCACCAATGAATCAGGTTCCGAAAGGAAAACCTCATGTTGGATGTTATAATTTAATGTCCCTCTGAAGGCATCAATCTTATGTTCCTATGACATATCATTTACCCTTATATTCAATTTTTGAAAGTCCTCAATGTGCTCCTCCATTGATCCCTTTTGTTTGAGATTTATCAATTGCTTAAAGAAGTTGTTGTTATTTATATCCTCATAATATTCTATCATTTCCTCCTTAAAAAATGACTAAGTGAGAAGTTGTGTACAAGAAAGAAGCCATCGATACCATACAAAAAGATTGGGTTTTAAATATAAAGTTGTAATGCATGCCTTTTGTGTGTGTTTCACATTATGGAGATCAACATATTGCTCCATTTGTAATATCCATGTTACCCGATCCTTGCCATCAAAATTCCTCATATCGATATATGCAATATGGTGGGTATTCAATCCAATGTTAGATTCTATGAAATCCTGATTAATATTTCTTTTTTTCTCATCATGAGTTTCATCTATTATCTTTTCGTCATTAGGAAGCATTTTTTTGTAGCAACTTTGTCAACACTTCCATGTGTACTTTTAAACCATCCCTCAAACCTTCCATGTCTTATTTGAAACAATTATTCAAACCATCCATCTTAGCTTGCATTTCCTTTTTGGATACTCTTTGCGAGAGCGAAATTTGTTTCTTTTGGCATTGTAATTTTGATATATCATATTGTGTTTCTTCCTCTTCTTCATGCGTCATAGTACAGATTTATGGTTGCTTACTAGGTCTTTCATTTTTCTTACTTTGAGTCATTTTGGAATAAAACAATGATATTTATGCTTCAATATGCCACTTGAATCACTTCAAACTGATCTTTCAAACAAAACTTATGCAAATTTTAAAACAATACACACTTGTTTCGTGCTTTGTAGGAGCTCAGTATTGAATTTTTTGTATCTCTATAAATTTGGATCCTCAAAGTTTCAAATAAGGTCTTATGGTATCCCTCTATGTCTTCCTTCAAATGCCACAAGTCAGACTAAATTTTGATTCTGCAAGGTAAAGTTATGTCCAATATCCATTGATGGCCTCATTATAGACTCATTCAATAGAGTGAAGTTGTACAGAGTTCCACGTGCCACTGTCAAGATACTACAGTTCGTTCAATTGTGGAAATGTTTTACAAAATTCAAATCCAGTGCTCGTAGAGGAAGATATGATTATTTTATCAAGGCCACCTATGTGAGATAAAATTTTGGAGCATGCAAAAAGCCAAACTTATGTGGATCATATCTCTCAAACTATAATGAAGAAATAGCTGAAAGTTTTACACGCATTTCATCAGGATTTCACCTCTTCGTGGTAAAACTTTCAGCTTTTGAACCTTTGTAGAAAAATAGTTATAGCACAAATTCCACAATGACCTGTTTGCAACAGTGAAACCATTGAAACCAAAGCTCTCATACCAAATGTTATGCATCCAGCTCAAAAAATGATAGATCAATGAATAAGAAAGTATCCTCTTTGAGGGGAAAGCCTCCTTTACATTACATAAATGAAACATTCTTGGATGATACAAATTAAAATACCTACTTTCTATATATATGAGTCTAAGGGGTCACGATATAATCACATCCTACATAGCAATAATAATTTGCACAATAATAACGATATTTGGCTTTGATGGGGCACAACAATAGCAATATGGGGACTACATGGGCAAAACAAAAAAATATGGGGCTATGCCAACAATAAAAATAAGGCGCTACACTAGTAGTATAGTGAACTACCATTGTTACTACTCGAAATAAACAAAAATAACAGAATAATTATGCTAAACCCATTTTAAGTTACCTGTGCATACAACACGGCAATCACACAACAACACATGCCAGAACTCTATGACAAAGCAAATGAGGAAAGAAAGAGATTAGGAAGCAGAACTCCAGGGTATTCCATAACCAACTAGGGGAAAAAAAGGGGAGAAATTTTAATGAATGACCATGGTACCTCTAAGGGAGATGGGGATAAATAAAACATCTGTGTCAAACCCAAGCCCTCCAAATGATAGTCAATTTCATCACCTGACAGGTACCTTAGTGAAGTAAACGTAGCGTAACACTTAAAAGTAAGATAAATCTCATTGATTCCACAAGCTTATTAACAGGATGATTACAAATTTTGAGTAGAAGGACTCCAAATAAAGAACTTTCTAGTTATTCCTCTCTGTCTCCAAGCTGAAAATGCTACAGTAGAAGAGTACAACTACGGGCCAAATGGCCATGACAATTAGATTATAGGTGCATAAACCATCTCACCCTCACAAAAATGTTTTATGAATAAACAAAGTGAAATGAGAGGTGAAAGAGTTAAGGTTCGAGTAGATAAACCACAACCCTAGAATGAAATCGTGTAAATCGTTGCGATAGATGGAGCCCAATACTAATGGAATGTTTTAATCACATGGACATTTGACATGTGCTAGTCTCATATCACCAAGTGTAAACATATGAGCACAGTAAAAAACTATAGAGCACACCTTACATCCCACACGGGTGCCTGATTAGGTGAATTTACATGTTAGATATAATTAATGGGCTATAGAAACGTAGGTTGGATATAAGCTCGACTAGACCCACAAGTAGTCATACATATTAGATGCCTTCGAACTTAAGTAAGGTACAATTTAGATAAGGACATACGAAAATTACCTCATAAGGTAAAAAAAAAATTATCATTAGAAGTATCTTTACAAAGTATACTAAAAAAATGAGTATATCTACATCAAGGATATACATATTGAGTGAGATCGCTAATTGATTACCAAATTTCGTAGTGTGAATTTTAAGATAGAATGTTATGTTCTAAACTCAAATGTATGTATTATTACTAGGGGCCAGTGCATGTTACAACGAGACAATATCCATGTAAGACATTGTAACTACAAAAAAAAAAATTTAGGCAAAAATTGGGTATGTGACAAATGGTATCAGAGCATAAGTTCAACAACTAGGCCTACGGGAAGCCACTAGAGTGAATAAACTTGTAAATAATTGTGTATATCGGTTTCATTCCTTAGTGAATCTCAACTTCATCAAACAACTATAAGTCCTCTCATACTACGGGTGGGGTGTTTTGCTTCAAGCCATAGACTCGGTCTTTCTTCCACCTATATACATGATATTCCCGTTCATGAATCTCAAACTCCACGGGTTGTTTCAAACCTGTGGACCTGCTACATGAGAGGAATGGTCCCCTTGTAAGATTTTCCTTCAGTACATCTCAGACATGTACTTCCATGATCTTTTTGAATTCAAGCTTCCTTGTCACCATCTGACTCACAGACCTCCAATGCTATGTGTCAATGGACGTGGTCCCCAGTGGACTTCCTGTAACTTAATACATCCTTGAACTCAAAAGCATCTTTGAAAATTCTATTTTGAAACACGTGCCTTTCCATCGACGAATGCCACCTTAAAACCTTCGACTTCCATTCTTGGGGTTCCCCGTTTCCTTGAAGATTCAAACGTGTCCTTGATGACCTGCATCTCTTCCATTCAGACACTCCTACGCATAAGGGCTAAAATCATAACCAAGACATCTACCTTTCCTTCGACGCTTAGATCCAAACTTCTTAATGAAGTGATCTTTAGGTAGGCAATCAAAAGTTCTGCTCCGCCATTTTGGTAATATGCTCTGCTTCAACTTCACCCTAAGGGAATTATGAAGAACCCATTGATCCTCCTGTCTTGTCCCAACTGTCTTTGGGGATTGCTCTTTCACTCTTGCTTGGGCATTGTCTTCACCTCAACTCTGATGCCATGTTAATTTTAGGTATGTTCTATGCTAGAGCAATTTATTTAAATTTTCACGGTTATCAATCACATCAGCATTAAGATAAACTACAGATAGAACATAAATATAAATCTAATAAGACATGCCAAGACAAGAGGACACAAGATGTGGCGGTAGCTAGGGACAAACTCCATAATGTGGGGAAATCCTTGATCAATTTTTCTTTTATGTTCTTCAAAGTCCAGCAGAGAAACTGAGAGAGATAGTACATTTACAATAGAAGTCAATACTTTGACTTATGATATCTACAAAGGTCAGTTGAAGACATATTGCTTCAATTGATTCTCTAAGGCGACTTCTTCACCTATTATAGTGTTGCACCTTGTCCATGTGCTGCATCATACTATGTTTCCCATACATCATGTTGTTCATGCATCATGTTGTCCATGATCATGCTACCCATTCATCATGTAGCTCCTGGCTAATGTGCATCATCATGCTGCAACATACTATGCTGCCCATACATCATGTAGCTCCTGTCTAATGTGCATCATCATCATTATGCTGCCCGTGCATCATCATGCTACAATACTATAACATTGTCATCAGCCTTAGCTACTTGCTATGGCTTGCAGCCTAGGAAAGTAGCTAGGCTATAGATTCCAAATCCTCCATGCAGTCTCAAACTACACAATCATGTTGTCATCTATAGTAATCCGTTTTCAATATATATATTACCTGAGTGTGAAAGCTATGCATGTATATATATTGCCTGAGTGACAACGTGTTTCCTGAGTGACTACGTGTGTATATATATTCATTGAGATACATATCCACCTCTGTTGTGCGTATGTATATTTATTGAGTTGTTGTTGTGTATCCACATACATTCATGAAGTCGCTGTTTACATTACGATGTGGACAACATATATATATATATTGCATATATTACAGTGTTCCATTCCAGTGAGCAACAATGATCTCGGATAGGCTCTTCTAGCCTTTTTCTATCCTCACACTTCATGAAGACTCATCCCATACATAACAATCTCTCGATTTGTAATTTTGTGATGCCAAATGGATGACTGTTATAGGTCAGCAAAGACAGAACCCTTTGCTTCAATATGCAGATGCAGATAATGCGAGAGATAGGGCTCCTGTAGCCCTTAGATGGCTTTGGTCTCTTTGGTATTGACCTATCCATCCAATCTAGGGCCAGATTCGATCTACAACCCAACAATATTCCCATGAAACCCTAGATCAGATTAGAATGCCGCTTAAGAGAACAGACTTCGTATGACGGAAAAAACCTTCTCTAATGACTACTGCTACCTTCTTTCATTTATCCTTTCACTTTGCTTTCGTTCAAGAATGAATCAGGATTGAATATGTGTATGCATATTACTAGGGCATCATCCATGTATAAGCTAGGGCATCATTCAGTGCATCTTCTTTATAAGTTGCTGGTCTGCTTGATAATAAATCCATAATCAAAATAAATTCATATCTCCATAAATACTTATCGGAATCGGATGATCTTTAGATCAATCATAAACCTCTCGATGAGAGGGGTCCAATAAAAATATCAGCTACCATAAATAAGGTGACCCACATGGAGTTTGGCCCTAGTTTCCAATTTAAAAAAGGGGGAGAGATGTAGGTAAGAAGAAAGACATAGAGTGTGAGAAGTGAAGAGAGAGGGAGGGAAGAAGAAAGACATAGAGAGTGAGAAGTGAAGAGAGACGGAGTGACCATGGAGAGATAGAGATAAAGTGTGTGTTTATGGGTGAGATAAAGAGACATATATCGAGAGATGGAGATAAGGGGGGAGAGAAGGAGAGATAAGGATAGTGTTATGGATATAGTAACATAGTTGGAGAGAGAGAGAATATTGTAGGGAAAAGTCAGAGAGAGAGAGAGAGAGAGAGAGAGAGAGAGGGAGGGAGGGGGGAAGATAGAGGGTGGCAGGAGAGAAAGGGAGAATAAGAAGAATGAGATAGAGGAGTTGAGAGAGAGGAAGAGAGTAATGGGGCAAGATTGAGGATTGCAAGAGAGAGAGAGAGAGAGAGAGGGTGAGAAAGAGGACTTGAGAGAGAGGAGGAGAGACGGAGGAAGACAAGAAGAGAGAGGGAGGGATAGAGATATGTAGCTGGAGGGGGAGAGAGGGAGGAAAGAAGAAAAACATAGAGAGGGAGAAGCTAAGGGAGGGAGCGAGTGAAAAGAGAGATATGTTCAGATAAAGAGACAAAGCAGGAGAGATGTAGAGAAGGGGGGAGCAGAGAAAGAGGCATATAGTAACAAAGTTGGAAGGTGAAGAGATAGAGAGAGAGGGAGAGGAGGTGAAAGAGTGGAGAGAGGTAGGGAAAGAGATATTCATAGATATCGAGTGAGAGAGCATGTGTGTTTGGAGGGGTGAGATAAAGAACACATAAGGATAGACGGAGAGAAATATAGATATCGATGCAAGGTGGAGAGTGGGAAGAATATTTCTTGCACTGTATACATTTATTTTAGTGTAGATGGTGATTTCTAATCCTATTTTATTACTTGCACTAGATGCATTGATTTCAGTGTAGATGTTGATTTCTAATGATATTTGATTATTTGCACTAGATGCATTAATTTCAATGTATATTATTTCTAATCCTATTTGATTTCTTGCACTAAATGTATTGATTTCAGTGTAGATGGTGATTTCTAATCCTGCTTTATTTACTGCACTAGATGATTTGATTTCAATGTAGATGGTGATTTCTAATGCTATTTGATTTATTGCACTACATGCGTTGATTTCAATGTCGATTTTTATTTATAATCCTATTTGATTTTCTGCAGTAAATGCATTGATTTCAATATAGATGATTTCTAATCCTATTTGATTGCATTCACTAAATGCATTGATTTCAGTGAAGATTGTGATTTCTAATCCTATTTGATTGCTTCCATTAGATGCATTTATTTCAATGTAGATGTTGGTTTCTAATATTACTTTCTTACTTGTACTAGATGCATTGATTTTAATGTAGATGTTGATCGCTAATCCTAATTGATTTCTTTCACTAAATGCATTGTTTTTGGTGTAGATGGTGATTTTTAATCCTATTTAATTTATTGCACTAGATGCATTAATTTCAATGTAGATGTTGATTTATAGTTATATTTGGTTGCTTGCTCTAGGTGCATTGATTTCAATGTAGATGATTTCTAATCATATTTGATTGCATGCACTAAATTCATTGATTTTAGTGTAGATGGTGATTTCTAATCCTATTTGATTGCTTCCACTAGATACATTGATTTCCATGTAGATATTGGTTTCTAACCTTATTTTCTTATTTGCACTAGATCCATTGATTTTAATGTAGATGTTGATTTCTAATCCTAATTGGTTACTTGGATTAGATGCATTGATTTTAGTTTACATGGTGTTTTCTAATACTATTTTATTTCTTGCATTAGATGCATTGATTTGATTGTATACTTTGATTTCTCATTTGATGCAATTGGATGTATGATGGTACATTAATTTTAAAGTGATTGAATCAATAGTGCATTGATTTCAGTGTAAGTGAAAAAAATTATCGACAATGTACATTGATTTTTCTGTTATAGTAATTCAACCTATAAATATTGGAGAGCAAAGAGAGATAAGGTATTATGTTTACTGCAACAACTCAATCTAAATATTTAAATGGCTTACAATTTCAACTTTCCTTTCCATATAATCGATATGAAAATATTAGAAAACTAACAAGCATGACAATAAGAATATTAGAAGAAAATAGTTTGAGATTGATCACAATGGAGACAATTTGTAATTGGCTACAATTTTATTATTCACATTTTCTATCATCCAACACTATTACATTGTCACTTTTCATTGAAAACTTTTATTTCATCAATTTTCATCATTAAAGTTATTGATAATACTTATCACTAAGAAAAATTAAAATTAAAATGACTAGATAAACCTCAAACATATTTAAAATGGTTTACCAATATTAGATGTTTTTCACATATAATTGATAAACTTGGTCATATGTTTGATAGATTTTCCTTGGCCACACACGGCTGAAACCATCCTAGACACATCTTAACTCCAGGTCTATCAAGCACCGAGAGGGATCAAATATCTCAAGGTGAAAACCTTTCCTCATGTTTTTCACTCAAAAAATAGGTTTTCACCTTGAGAGATTCAATCCCTCGTGGCGCTTGATAGATGCAAAATTAAGATGGAATTTAGAAGAATTGACTCTGTGTATGTCTAAATGATTGTGGAATTTTTTAGAATGAACCCCATATATTATGATTTATACCAATCCACTTGACTTGAAAAATATGCGAGAAATTATCGAAACTTTTGTTTTTGTGTCCTAAGATGAAGAACTATTTACATGGAAAATGAGTTCCATTATTGACAATTTTCTGAGAGAAGTTGACCAGATAAACCTTCATCCTGTATTAGAAAAGAATATTTATCATTTGATTAACAAAGACAAGGCATCGATCATGTCTAAGGAAGTGATTCTCATAAATGCAAGTTGAGGCCCAGTGATTAATGAAGAAAATATCGTGGACTATTTGAAAGAAAATACTATGTTTTGTGTAGGGCTGGATGTGTTTGAGGATGAACCATACATGAAGCCTGCTCTTGTAGAAAAAATAATAATTACAATGGAAATGTTGACCATATAGACTAGCACATATGGAATACAGGCCAAAAAAAGTCAATTGTTATGCATCTTGTAGGTGAAAAAATAATTGACAAATCACATTATTTCATGCTCAAAACAACAACATTCTAGGAGGTCAGACAAGTCAATGTTTATTTGAGATGAGACCCCAGGAAAGCCAAGTTGTAAAACCATCAATTGAAAGATCAGCGACAGGGAATGATCTTAGTTTTTCTCCCCCACTTTGCCAAAACCACTAGAGGGGAGTCCCAGAAGTTGGTTTATGGTTTTCTTAAAATAGCCAGTGGTTTGTTGACAGGCGTGTGATGACCAATTTGATTCCAAGATTCGAGAAACATTATAGTATGTTTTATTTCTTGTCCTCTTGTATTTAAAGTTTCATGTTTTATTTTTCTTCTACTAGTTAAGTATACGATGCAATAGGGATTGTTTAAATTTAAAACTATGAATTTACCCATTGGTACTAACGTTTTTAAAGTTACAACCCTTAACAAGTGCTCTACTTTTTCAGAATTCATCCTTAATTTCTTTTCCTTTTCATCGTTCATTTTTCAAAATTTATGCCCATATTCTTAATTGCATGAGCTATAAAAAAAAAAGTTCTCTGTTCATCTTTCTTGCAACCCATTTTAAATTTAAACTTTGAAATTCTCAATGGTTTGGCCATTCTAGTTTTGACTACTAGGTTTTTGAATTAGAGCAGTTATTACAACTCTCATGCTCTCACTCTCTGGCCATTTATTTAAAATTTTAAGTAATTTTGTGGATGCCATTGGAACTAGTTCAGTCCCAGTCAGGAATTTTCTCCAGGGAGATAACACATAGTATAGATGTTATTCATGTCGTTTTAATTCTATGTTATTAATGATCTTCATGCTAACCTAATATTGTACGAAGGATTTTGGATGTTTGTGTTTGGTTTCATATGTGTAGGAAAATGGAGACTAAGAGTTGAGGTATACCCTAAGCTAGTTGCATTAACAGACTATTGGATTCTCATTTGAGAGGTGTGATCTTTCATCCCCCCTATTTCATTTATTTTAGGGTTTGAATGATATAGATATTGGCTTCGAATGTCATTGTACACTTATCACACACATATTGCACATGTATGTCTAGTGATCCCTGAGAAAGGATCATGGAGTGAAAACTCTCTATGGTTGGGTAATTCTAACTACAACACCTCGTATAGACATCAATGCTAACACATTGTATACTTCTCATTTGGATTCAAATGCATTGATCTAGTTATGCATCCAAATCTTCTCCCTCAACCATGAACTATTCCAATGTATTCTACTTTGAACCAATTATTCTTCCCCTAGCATTGACATTAATGACAATACATTCTCCAACAATCTCCCCCTTTGTCATTGATCTCAATCATCTACATTTAAGATGTGTTGATGATTTTTAAAGTTGATAATGTTTTTCATATATATTTACTTAAGAAATATATACATGATAACTCTCACATAATTCATTGGAAAATGCTACAAGTGGAACCCGAAGGAGACTTTTTAAAAGAGCCTCTTTGTATCCTAGACCAAAAATAGATCTCGTTGCGGAATCGAGCCATCATTTGGGTTAAGGTGAAATGAAAGTATTTAAATCTTAAAGAGGCTACATGGGAGGAAGATTAAATGCAGAAGAATTATCCAACATTATTCCAGAGGGAAATAACTAAGAAATAAACATTGGGGATAGTGAGAATTAAAGGGGTGGCGGGGGGGGCGGTGGGAAATTTAATACCCCTCTCCTGTAGTAGTGTTGTTTTCTTTCATTTACGTTAGTGAGATTGGAAGAAAGAAAATCCATAGAGTAGATTGAAATGCTTATGTAAATATATAGTTTTATTAGCAAGTAAATAATTGTATTGAAAGCACTTTGGAATGAGACAGTTGAGTACGTGACTTTTACCAAAGAAAATAGAAATTAAAATCTCATTAGTAAATGAGATTGAGATAACTCTTCCATGAAAAAGATTCTACATAAGATTTAATGGATAGGAGAGAAAATCCATTAAATCACCTAGCTGGGGAAAGATGCTAAGCATGGATAATAATAAAACGTCGCGGGAAAAGAAAGCAGGCTTTAAAGGAAAATCTTATGCTAGTGGAGTTAAGAACCACAAAAGTGGGATGTCACTGAAGGAAAATTTGATTGTGGAATGAAAGGTATAAACCCTCTATTAACAGGATCAATAAGGGTTGTTGATATATTTGTCAAGTACTCTCAGATGAGGGGGAACTCGAGATACAATTCATGGTTGGGTGGCTAGTGTGCTCATCAAGTGTAATTTTTGCAACGATTTTGGCTAAGAAATTTGTGCATAATTATCTTTGTGAATGACTCAATAAATATTTTGATGCACCTTGTTATATATTTAAATATATAGTCTATTTTAAGGATTGGTATAGAAAATGATATATGCTCACCTTGTAAATATTGTAATTAATATCCAATGCTATGATAGATAACATGATGTAAATCTTGTAAAATATTTTGATAAATATATCATGTTGTGATAAATAATGTGCTGAGGAATGATATAACTCTGATAATGAGTAGAAATTAATATATAAATCCATGAAGGATTATTTTTGGTGAATTTATGTCAACCAACTCCAAAGAGCTGTAAATTCCATGCAAAGTATGATTATCTTCTCAATTTATATATTCAATTACTTTTAACACTTCTTTAAATATATTTTTGGGATGATAGTTCTATGCAAAGTGTGCAAAGTATCTCATAGGCTTATTAATTAATGAGAAATCACAATGTGTTCAATATAGAAGGGAAGGAAATTTAACTATTTCCATTGTGTAAAACTGTGAATTCTTAAGAAAAAAATTAGCGAGCGATCCTAAGAACAACACAGAAGAATGTATAAACTCTAGTTTTAAGAATGAATTATTATAATTAAGTAAGTAACATAAAAGGAAGCAAAAGTTATAGCATTATCAGCATCTATAAAAATGATTGATCTCTAAATCACGAACGAAATATGCATATACGAAAAATAAAATAAAAATTAAGATTTATAGGAAACATTTGAGTGATCATATTATCAAAGAAAAAAAATATTGATATAGAGAAAATCGAGGAATAGTACCACCTGAAAATCTTCATACTAATGGAGTAAATAAGGTAGTGACTTTTGATAAGAGACATAAATCACACCAAAAAGATGTCATAAAATTTTGTGCAGTGCAATTTAGATGATCCCATGTGAAAAATTCTCAGATTGAAATAGTAAAAGTATTAAGAAGGATTTGGAACTTAAAATTATAACAACCATAGATCATTTTGCAGATTTTTTACTTGAGTAACTATTGGTAACAGGTAAATTAAAATTGTGAACCCGTGAACTACTAGCAGTAAAGCCAGATGTGCAAAATGTAATTTTAGACAAAGTAGTATTAAACTATTTTCCTTATTTTACATCACATACAATACTCATGTAAGTAATTTCATTTCAAGTAAATATACATCAAACAAATTATAATCATGGACAACCTATGACAATATTCACTCTAACCAAACTAGTAAATAAAAAAATAGAGTGGCATGAGAAGTATGGTACATAGAATTGATACAAGCAACAGAGATCTTTAGAGTTCCCGTTTTATTTAAAACCAAAACACTAAGATTTAATATATAATCATATGTGACCTCCCTTTTAAGGAGCAATGGCAAACGATGAAAAGCATACACAAAGTCAATAATTATATAACAATAATAGTCGAAGTGAGTGGGGAGTATATTAAAAAGCATGTAATACAAAACAAACATTTACATAACTCTTAGGTTTTAAATTATAAATGGAGAATAGACTATATGTTGCAATTCGGTGGTGAACCGAGTTCACTCGTTCAACTGGAAGAATATTTATGTTCAAGCTCTACAATTTAAGGAGGGTTCTAGATGAACCACCAAATTAAACATTGATCTATTTAGATAGACCCAGTATGGAGACTGTGTACATCCATAACAGGCAACAAATTGTATGGAAACTTAACAAGGAAGGAATTTTCCTGTTGCAGTGAGAACGGAGATTAGTAGTTGCGTATTTTCCACTTAGGAGACATACTTATAATGGTCATGAGGGCGAAAATACCTGCAATGCATCCCACGAATATAATTAGCCCAGTGTGATGCGTAAGGGAAAATAACAAGTGAATTGTAGAAACCCAATGTCAAATTTAAGAGAAAACTACATATCTAAGAGAGAGTTGATAAAAAAGAGTAGTTTGATGTGAACTTTTGAACGTCAAGGAGGAAACTACAGGAAACTAAAAACTAAGTTCAAGAAAAAAATTTATATGCTAGGCACATTGGAAAAAACCACTAAAATATATGTATACAAAAAGAAAACTCAACTTGGAAATTTATTCACTCTAACCTGTTGAAACATATACGGTAATCATGGATCCTCGTAAATGAATGTTGTGCTGTGGACAAATAGACTCGGATTTAAAAAACAATAATAAAAACCCATTAGTGGAGAAGTGGGAACACCACTACAATAGGAAACATTTCACAATTAGTCTAAAATTTTATTGCCAGGTATAAGAGCAAGACAAAATTAATTTGATAGTTACATCCAGTTGCAGTAAAAACACAAAAAATTTACCTTTTGACGTAACATTTTGTCATTGCTTGTGCAATAAGAAGAGGTCTATTTAGTGGCCATGGATATTCAATATTACAGGGCATGGATGAACACGCCCTTCACTTGAAACAAGCATTTGGCCTAGTAGCTTAAAATAAAATTGTTGGGTGTGATCTCGAACAGGTGCTCATAGCAAAGGTGGCTAGTGATAAATAATACCGGAGGGGCATCAATCCTTGTCCTATACATTAATGCATGTTAGGGTCCTGCCCCTGCCCACTCATCCTCTGGCAAACACCTCTTCTAGGGAACTTCTAATTTGTTCTATATTTCCCCCCTTTTTTTAATATGAGGGAGATGTTTAATTCCCCCACTAGTCAATATGGAGGTTGCATGTGCAATCTTGCACCACATTATGAAGTGAATCTGTAATTCATTCCATGTTAAACATATAGTTGACATGTCATGTTTAAAAAAGAAATATTAATAACAAAAAAGTATTAGTTATAAATAAAATATTTCAATGTCCATAGTAACATAATTTCATATAAACTTCATGTAGAGAGATAAAATAGTTGGAAAACAAAATCCTATCTTTGAAATACAATACATGAATACATATATTACTTAAATATATTTCAACATCAACTTCATATATATTTGTATATAAAAAATTAAATTAAAAATAGAATATTTCAATATTGAATATAAACAAAATATTTCAACATCTATTTTAAACAAATTAATTTTATATATAGAAAACAAATATTACTTTATAATTTTTAATATTTTGTAACTGTATAATTATTTTAGTTTTTAATATAGAATTTATCCTTTAGAAAATATTAACTAAAATATTTCAACATCAAATATATAAGAAATATTTTAACATCAAACAAAATATAAATTTTAAAATTATGAATAATATATCTTGTTTTTCTTTATTTATATGCATTGTCATGCCATTATAGCTGATTAACTTTCCTAGTTTCCCTATGATACCCCTTAACTAAACTACCTTTCCTTCCCAAAAAGATATCAAGAAACGTTCTTGAAAATTAAAATCTATCGTACCCAAATATTGTAGCCATTGGACTCCTAGTACAACATCAACGCCGCCCATTGGAATGGAGATAATTAGAATTTTCGATATATATTCCCCCATGGTTAGACTGAGATTATGGAATTTTCCAGAACAATTTATAGTTCCTCCATTTGCAACCATCACTTGACACTCTATTGTTGGATATAGGAAGCAATTAAATTCCTTGGCTATCTTACAATGAATAAAATTATTGTTACTACCTGAATCAATCAACATTATCACCTTTTTATTCTTGATTTATGTCCTTCTATCTTGAGAGTTTGGGGAGTAGTAATTCTTGCCAATGTAGTACATGATATGGTCGGATTCATTTATTCTTTCTATGGGGTTGGTTCCTGGTGTATATGCTCTTCTTTTGATGTTTCTTGTTCCTTTTCTTCTTCTTCTTCATAGTCTATGTAAAATAATTTCTTCTCAGCACACTTATGACCTTCAGTTTAATTTCTATCACAACTATAACAAAGCCCTCTTTCTCTTTTTTCTTCCAATTACTATGGTGTTTCCATAATTTCTCTTTCAACTTTTCTTGCCACCCTGAATTCCTTCACCAATGAATCAGGTTCTGAAAGGAAAACCTCATGTTGGATGTTATAATTTAATGTCCCCCTAAAGGCATCAATACTATGTTCCTCTGAAATATCATTTACCCTTATATTCAATTTTTGAAAGTCCTTAATGTGCTCCTCCATTGAACCTTTTGTTTGAGATTTATCAATTGGTTAAAGAAGTTGTTGCTATTTATATCCTCATAATGTTCTACCATTTCCTCCTTAAAAATTGATTAAGCGAGAAGTGGTTTACAAGAATGAAGACATCGATGCCATACAATAAGATTGGGTTTTAAATATAAAGTTGCAATGCATGCCTTTTGTGTGTGTTTCACATTATGGAGATCAACATATTGCTCCATTTGTAATATCCATGTTACCCGATCCTTGCCATCAAAATTCCTCATATCGATATATGCAATATGGTGGGTATTCAATCCAATGTTAGATTCTATGAAATCCTGATTAACATTTCTTTTTTTCTCATCATGAGTTTCATCTATTATCTTTTCGTCATTAGGAAGCGTTTGTTGTAGAAACTTTGTCAACCCTTCCATGTCTACTTTTAAACCATCCTTAAAACCTTCCATGTCTTATTTTAAACAATTATTCAAACCATCCATCTTAGCTTGCATTTCCTTTTTGGATACTCTTTGCGAGAGCGAAATTTGTTGCTTTTGGCATTGTAATTTTGATATATCATATTGTGTTTCTTCCTCTTCTTCATGCATCATAGTACAGATTTATGGTTGCTTACTAGGTGCTTCATTTTTCTCACTTTGAGTCATTTTCGAATAAAACAATGATATTTATGCTTCAATATGCCACTTGAATCACTTCAACCTGATCTTTCAAACAAAACTTATGCAAATTTTAAAACAATACACACTTTTTTCTTGCTTTGTAGGAGCTCAGTATTGAATTTTTTGTATCTCTATAAATTTGGATCTTCAAGGTTTGAAAAAAGGTCTTATGGTGTCCCTCTATGTATTCCTTCCAATGCCACAAGTCAGACTAAATTTTGATTCTTCAAGGTAAAGTTATGTCAAATATCCATTGATGGCGTGATTACGGACTCGTTCAGTAGAGTGAACTTGTACAGAGTTCCACGTGCCACTGTTTTGACCTTCGACACTGAAAATGATACACAAGATACTACAGTCCGTTCAATTGTGGAAATGTTTTACAAAATTCAAATCCAGTGCTCGTAGAGGACGATATGATTATTTTATGAAGGCCACCTATGTGAGATAAAATTTTGGAGCATGCAAAAACCCTAACTTATGTGGATCATATCTCTCAAACTATCCTGAAGAAATAGTTGAAATTTTTACATGCATTTCATCAGGATTTCAGCTCTTCGTGGTAAAATTTTTAGCTTTTGAACCTTTGTAGAAAAATAGTTATAGAAAAAATTCCATAATGACCTATTTGCAACAACGAAACCATTGAAACCAAATCTCTCATACCAAACATTACGCATCCAGCTCAGAAAAGGATAGATGAATGAATAGGAAAGTATCCTCTTTGAGGGGAAATCCTCCTTTACATTACATAAATGAAAAATTCTTGGATGATACAAATTAAAATACCTCCTTTCTATATATATGAATCTAAGGGGTCACGATATAATCACAGCCTACATAACAATAATAACGATAGTCGGCTTTGATGGGGCACAATAATAGCAATATGGGGACTACATGGGCAAAACAAAAAAAGATGGGGCCATTGCAACAATAAAAATAAGGTTCTACACTGGTAGTATAGCGACCTACCAATGTTACTACTCGAAATAAACAAAAATAACACACTAATCATGCTAAACCCATTTTAAGTTACTTGTGCATACAACACGGAAATCACACAACAACACATGCCAGAACTCTATGACAAAGAAAATGAGGAAATAAAGAGATTAGGAAGTTGAACTCCAGGGTATTCCATACCCAACTAGGGAAAAAAAAGGGGATAAATTTTAATGAATGACCGTGGTACCTCTAAGGGAGATGGGAATAAATAAAACATCTGTGTCAAACCCAACCCCTCCAAATGCTAGTCAATTTCATCACCTGATGGGTACCTTAGTGAAGTAAACGTAGCGTAACACTTGAAAGTAAGATAACTCTCATTGATTCGACAAGCTTATTAAGAGGATGATTTCAAATTTTGAGTAGAAGGACTCCAAATAAAGACCATTCTAGCTATTCCACTCTGTCTCCAAGCTGAAAATGCTACAGTAGAAGAGTACAACTACATAAAAGCGCCAAATGGCCATGACATTTAGATTATAGGTGAATAAACCCTCTCACCCTCACAAAAATGTTTTATGAATAAACAAAGTGAAATGAGAGGTGAAAGAGTTAAGGTTTGAGTAGATAAACCAAAACCTTAGAATGAAATCATGTAAATCGTTGCGATAGATGGAGCCCAACACTAATGGAATGTTTTAATCACATGGACATTTGACATGTGCTAGTCTCATATCACCAAGTGTAAACATATGAGCATAGTAAAAAGCTATAGAGCACACCTTACATCCCACATGGGTGCCTGATTAGGTGAATTTACATGTTAGAAATAATGAATGGACTATAGAAACGTAGGTTGGATATAAGCTCGACTAGACCCCCAAGTGGTCATACATATTATATGCCTTAGAACTTAAGTAAGGTACAATTTAGATAAGGACATAAAAAAATTACCTCATAAGGTAACAAAATTTTTATCATTAGAAGTATGTATACAAAGTATACTAAAACAATGAGTATATCTACATCAAGGATATTCATATGGAGTGAGATCACTAATTGATTACCAAATTTCATAGTGTGAATTTTAAGATAGAATGTTATGTTCTAAACTCAAATGTATGTGTTATTATTAGGGGCCAGTGCATGTTACAACGAGGCAATATCCATGTAGAACATTGTAACTAAAAAAAACAAATTTAGGCAAAAAATGGGTACCTGACAAATGGTATCAGAGCATAAGTTCAAAAACTAGGCCTACGGGAAACCACTAGAGTGAATAAACTTTTAAATAATGGTGTATCTCGGTTTCATTCCTTAGTGAATCTCAACTTCATCAAACAGCTATCAGTCCTCTCATACTACGCCCGGGGTGTTTTGCTTCAATCCATAGTCTCGGTCTTTCTTCCACCTGTATACATGATATTCCCATTTATGAATCTCAAACTCCATGGGTTGTTTCAAACCTGTGGACTTGCTACATGAGAGGAATGATCCCCTTGAAAGATTTTCCTTCGGTACATCTCAGACATGTACTTTCATGCTCTTTTTGAATTCAAGCTTCCTTGTCACCATCTGACTCACAGACCTCCAATTCTATGTGCCAATGGACATGGTTCCCAGTCGACTTCCTGTAGCTTAATACATCCTTGAACTCAAAAGCATCTTTGAAAAATCTATTTTCAAACATGTACCTTTCCATCGACGAATGCCACCTTAAAACCTTCGACTTCCATTCTTGGGGTTCCTTGTTTCCTTGAATATTCAAACGTGTCCTTGATGACCTGCATATCTTCCATTCAGACACTCCTACGCATAAGGGCTGAAATCATAACCAAGACATCTACCTTTCCTTCCACCCTTAGATCCAAACTTCTCAATGAAGTGATCTTTAGGTAGGCCATCAAAAGTTTTGCTGCGCCATTTTGGTAATATGCTCTGATTTAACTTCACCCTAAGGGAATTATGAAGAACCCATTGATCCTTCTGACTTGTCCCAACTGTCTTTGGGGATTGCTCTTTCACTCTTGCTTGGGCATTGTCTTCACCTCAGCTCTGATGCCATGTTAATTTTAGGTATGTTCTATGCTAGATAAATATATTTAAATTTTCACAGTTATCAATCACATCAAAATTAAGATACACTACAGATAGAACATAAATATAAATCTCATAAGACATGCCAAGACAAGAGGACACAAGATGTGGCGGTAGCTAATGACAAACTCCATAATGTGGGGAAACCCTTGATCAATTTTTCTTTTATGTTCTTCAAAGTCCTGCAGAGAAACTGAGAGAGATAGTACATTTACAATAGAAGTCAATAGTTTGACTTATGATATCTACAGAGATAAGTTGAAGACATATTGCTTCAACTAATTCTCTAAGGTGACTTCTTCACCTATTATAGTGTTGCACCTTGTCCATTTGCTGCACCTTACCGTGTAGCACCATCATGTTGCATCATACTATGCCGCCCTTACATCATGTTGTTCATGCATCATTTTGTCCATGATCATGCTTCCCATTCATCATGTAGCTCCTAGATAATGTGCATCATCATGTTGCAACATACTATGCTGCCCATACATCATGTAGCTCCTGGCTAATGTGCATCATCATCATTATGCTGCCTGTGCATGATCATGCTGCAATACTGTAACACTCTCATCAGCCTTAGCTACTTGCTATGGCTTGCAGCCTAGCAAAGTAGCTAGGCTATAGATCCCAAATCGTCCATGCAGTCCCGAACTACACAATCATGTTGTCATCTACAGTAATCCATTTTCAATATATATATTACCTGAGTGTGAAAGTTGTGCATGTATATATATTGCCTGAGTGACAGCGTGTCGCCTGAGTGATTGCGTGTGTATATATATTCATTGAGCTTCTTATCCATCTGGGTTTTACGTATGTATATTTATTGAGTTGTTGTTGTGTATCCACATACATTCATGAAGTTGTTGCTTACATTACTGTGTGGACAACATATATATATTGCATATATTACAGCGTTCCATTCCAGTGAGCAACAATGATCTCGGATAGGCTCTTCTAGCCTTTTTCTATCCTCACACTTCATGAAGACTCATCCCATAGATAACAATCTCTCAATTTATAATTTTGTGATGCCAAATGGATGACTATTATAGGTCAGCGAAGAGAGAACCCTTTGCTTGAATATTCGGATGCAGATAATGGGAGAGATAGGGCTCCTCTAGCCCTTAGATGGATTTGGTCTCTTTCGTATTGACCTATCCATCCCACCTAGGGCCAGATTAGATCTACAACCCAACAGTATTCCCATGAAACCCTAGATCAGAGTAGAATGCCGCTTAAGAGAACAGACTTCGTATGACGGAAAAAACCTTCTCTGACGACTACTTCTACCTTCTCTCATTTATCCTTTCACTTTGCTTTCCTTCAAGAATGAATCAGGATTGAATATGTGTATGCATATTACTAGGGCTTCATCCACCTATAAGCTAGGGCGTCATTCAATGCATCTTCTTGATAAGTTGCTGGTCTGCTTGATAATAAATCCATAATCAAAATAAATTCATATCTCCATAAATATTTATCGGAATCGGATGATCTTTAGATCTATCCTACACCTCTCGATCAGAGGGATCCGAGAAGAGAGAGGGAGGGAAGAAGAAAGACATAGAGAGTGAGAAGTGAAGAGAGACGGAGTGACCATGGAGAGATAGAGATAAAGTGTGTGTTCATGGGTGAGATAAAGAGACATATATCGAGAGATGGAGACAAGGGGGGAGAGAAGGAGAGATAAGGATAAAGTTATGGATATAGTAACATAGTTGGAGAGAAAGAGAATATTGGAGGAAAAAGTTAGAGAGAGAGAGAGAGAGAGGGAGGGACGGGGGAAGAGAGAGGGTGGCAGGAGAGAAGGGGAAGATAGAGGGTGGCAGGAGAGAAAGGGAGACAGAAGAAGAATGAGATAGAGGAGTTCAGAGAGAGGAAGAGAGCAATGGGGCAAGATTGAGGATTGAAAGAGAGAGAGAGCGAAAGAGAGAGAGATAGAGAGAGAGAGAGGGTGAGAAAGAGGAATTGAGAGAGAGGAGGAGACAGGGAGGAAGACAAGAAGAGAGAGGGAGGGATAGAGATATGTAGTTGGAGGGGGAGAGAGGGAGGAAAGAAGAAAGACATAGAGAGGGAGAAGTGAAGGGAGGGAGGGAGTGAAAAGAGAGATATGTTCAGATAAAGAGGCAAAGCAAGAGAGATGTAGAGAAGGGGGGAGGGGAGAAAGAGGCATATAGTAACAAAGTTGGAAGGTGAAGAGATAGAGAGAGAGGGAGAGGATGTGAAAGAGTGGAGAGAGGTAGGGAAAGAGAGATTCATAGATATGGAGTGAGAGAGCGTGTGTCTTTGGAGGGGTGAGAGAAAGAAAACTTAAGGATAGACAGAGAGAAATAGAAATATAGATGCAGGGCGGAGAGAGGGAAGAATATTTCTTGCACTGCATACATTGATTTTAGTGTAGATGGTGATTTATAATCCTATTTTATTACTTGCACTAGATGCATTGATTTTAGTGTAGATGTTGATTTCTAATGATATTTGATTATTTGCACTAGAACCATTAATTTCAATGTAGATTATTTATGATCCTATTTGATTTCTTGTAGTAAATGTACTGATTTCAGTGTAGATGGTGATTTCTAATCCTATTTTATTTATTGCACTAGATGCATTGATTTCAGTCTAGATGGTGATTTCTAATCCTATTTGATTTATTGCACTAGATGCATTGATTTCAATGTAGATGTTTATTTCTAATTCTATTTGATTTCCTACACTAAATGCATTGATTTCAATATAGATGATTCCTAATCCTATTTGATTGCATGCACTAAATGCATTGATTCCAGTGAAGATTGTGATTTCTAATCCTATTTGATTGCTTCCATTAGTGTATTTATTTCAATGTAGATATTGGTTTCTAATATTACTTTCTTACTTGTACTAGATGCATTGCTTTTAATGTAGATGTTGATCGCTAATCCTAATTGATTTATTTCACTAAATGCATTGATTTCAATGTAGATGATTTCTAATCATATTTGATTGCATGCACTAAATTCATTGATTTTAGTGTATATGGTGATTTCTAATCCTATTTGATTGCTTCCACTAGATGCATTGATTTCCATGTAGATATTGGTTTCTAACCTTATTTTCATATTTGCACTAGATCCATTGATTTTGAATGTAGATGTTAATTTCCTATCCTATTGGTTACTTCGATTAGATGCATTGATTTTAGTTTACATGGTGTTTTCTAATACTATTTTATTTCTTGCATTAGATGCATTGATTTGATTGTATATATTGATTTCTCATTTTATGCAATTGGATGTATGATGGTACATTAAGTTTAAAGTGATTGAATCAATAGTGCATTGATTTCAATGTAAGTGCAAAAAATTATTGACAATGTACATTGATTTTTCTTTTATAGTAATTCAACCTATAAATATTGGAGAGCAAAGAGAGATAAGGTATTATGTTAACCGCAACAACTCGGTCTAAATATTTAAAGGGATTACAATTTCAACTTTCCTTTCCATATAATCGATATGAAAATATCAGAAAACTAACAAGCATGAAAATAAGAATATTAGAAGGAAATAGTTTGAGATTGACCACAATGAACACTATTTGTAATTGGCTACAATTTTATTATTCACATTTTCTATCATTCAACACTATTACATTGTCACATTGCATTCAAAATTTTTATTTCATCAATTTTCATCATTAAAGTTATTGATAATATTTATCACTAACACAAATTAAAATTAAAATGACTAGATAAATCTCAAACATATTTAAGATGGTTTACCAATATTAGATGTTTTTCACATATTATTGATAAAATTAATCATATGTTTGATAGATTTTCCTTAGCCGCACACGACTGAAACCAACCTAGACACATCTTAACTCCAGATCTATCAAGCACTGAGAGTGATCAAATATCTCAAGGTGCAAACCTTTCCTCATGTTTTTCACTCAAAAAATAGGTTTTCACCTTGAGAGATTCAATCGCTTTTCACACTTGATAGATCCAAAATTAAGATGGATCTAGGCTAGTTATAACGAAGTTAACAAATCTAATTGAGAAGAATTGACTCTATGTATGTCTAAATGATTATGGATTTTCTAGAATGAATCCCATATATTATGATTTAGACCAATCCACTTGACTTGAAAAATATGCAACAAATTATCGAAAGTTTTTTTTTTGTGTCCTAAGATGAAGCACCAGTTACATGAAAAATGAGCTCCATTATTGACAATTTTTTGAGAGACGTTGACCAGATAAACCTTCATCATGTGTTGGAAAAGAATATTTATCATTTGATTAACAAAGACAAGTCATCGATCATGTATAAGGAAGTGATTCTCGTAAATGCAAGTTAACGCCCAGTGATTAATGAAGCAAATATCATGTACTATTTGAAAGAAAATACTATGTTTCACGTAGGGCTAGATGTGTTTGAGGATGAACCATACATCAAGCCTGGTCTTGTAGAAAATATAAGAATTACGATGGATATGTTTACCATATAGTCTAGCACATCTGGAATACAGGCCAAAAAAATTCCATTACTATATATCTTGTAGGTGAAAAAATAGTTGACAAATCACATTATTTCATGCTCAAAATAACAAAATTCTAGGAGGTCACACAAGTCAATGTTTATTTGAGATGAGATCCTAGGAAAGCCAAGTTGTAAAACCATTAATTGAAAGATCAGAGACAGGGAATAGTCTTGGTTTCTCTCACCCACTTTGCCAAAACCACTAGAGGGGAGTCCCAGAAGGTGGTTTATTGTTTTCTTAAAATAGCCAGTGGTTTGTTGACGGGCGTGTGATGACCACCTAGGGCTTGCATCACTTCCATGATGGCCTTAATAATGTTATTATATGTTAATTACAAAAATTAAAAATGCCTCTGTATGTTTTGTCAAAAGTGTCACACAACATTAATGTTGATCAAAAACCTCATAATAAAGTCATGGCTTCACAGACTCAACAATAAAAAGCCAGTTTGATTCCAAGATTCGAGAAACATTACAGTATGTTTTATTTCTTGTCCTCTTGTATTTAAAGTCTCATGTTTTATTTTTCTTCTACTAGTTAAGTGTACGATGCAGTAGGGATTGTTTATGCACCAAAGTGGTGTTATCTTTTAAAAGTTCGAGAAATTGTTGTTGATGCTCGATGTCATATTTCACTGTTTGAACCTTTTTCTTCTTGATATGTCCTTTTATCTTGAGAGTTTGAGTAGTGGTAATTTCTGCCAATGCATTACAAGATATTGTTGGACTCATTTCTTAATGGTCAATGTCATCTTTCACTTCTTGAACATTTTTCTTCTTGATATGTCCTTCTATCTTGAGAGTTTAAGGATTGGTAATTCTTACCAATGCTTTAGAAGATATGTTTGGATTCATTTCTTCCTTCTTTGGGGTTGGTTCCTAGTGTATATCCTCTTCTTTTGACATTTCTTAATCCTTTTCTTCCTCCACTTCACAATGTATGTAAAATAATTTCTTCTCAACACACTTATGACCTTTAGTGTATTTGCTATCACAATTGTAACAAAGCCCTTTTTCTGTTTTTTCTTCCAATTTTTTCGGTGTAAACCTTGTAGGTTGTGGAAGGCTACGAGCAAACACACATCCATATTTATAGTTGTGAGTGGTAGGATTCCTTGTTTCCATAATTCTACTTTCAATTTTTCTTGCCAACCTGAATTCGTTCTCTAATGAATCAGGTTCCCAAAGACGAGCCTCATGTTGAATGTTATCCTTTAAAGTCCCTATGAAGGCATCAATCCTTTGCTTCTCTAGAATATCATTTACCCTTATATTCAATTTTTGGAAGTCCTCAATGTGCTCTTCCATTGAACCCTTTTGTTTGAGATTTATCAACTATCTAAGGAAGGTGTTTCTCTTTGTATCCTCATAATATGCTATCATTTCCTCCGTGAAAATTGACCAGGTGACAAGTGATTTACGAGCAAAAAGACACTCTATACCATACAAACTGATTTGGTTCTAAATATAAATATGCAATATATACATTTTGTAACAGTCGTATATCATGTAGATAAAAATATTGCTCCATCTATAGTATCCAATTTACTGGATAGCAAAACAAGATCTAAATTTCAGGCCCACATTACACCACGATTTCAGCTCAAATGGGTTTTAATTTGAGAGTCTGAACCATTGTAGAAAAAAAATTATAGCAAAACTTCCACGTTGATCTATTTGAGATGGAATTTTGGAGTTTGTAAAAACCCTAACGTCCTTAGATCATATCTCCATAAATATAGCGAGAAAATATCTGAAATTTGGACCCGACGTTCGTAAAGATTATTTCTCAAATGAGTTTGTTTTATGTTCTGAAACTTCGTAGCGAAAATTCCACGATGACCTAGCAGTGAAACCCTAGAATCCAAATCTCTCCTACCAAATGTTACGAAACCAACTCACAAAAAAGATAGAGAAAAAGATCAACGCCTTAGAAATTAGTCTCTTCGAGGAAGCAACCTCCTTTACATTACAAAAATGAACAATTTTTGGATGATACAAATAACAAGACCTACTTTCTATATATAGGAGTCTAAGGGGTCATAATATAATCAGAGATGACATAACAATAATAATGTAAGGGCACACCAATAACAATATTGGACTTCTATGGGGCACAATAATAACAATATGGGAACTAAATCGGCACAACAATATAATAAGGGGTTCCACTAATAATAATAAGGGGTTACACTAGTAGTGTAGGGACCTAACAGTCTTTGTGACCCATGTTTTCTTCTCTTCTAAGGATAATATTTGTTCCAAAAAGTATTTATGACTATCATGATTTATTTTTACCTTGAAGTGTCTTCCCATTATGTAAGGTTGTGGTTTCTTTAGTGCATGTAGTATTGCCAACATTTACCTCTCATAAACATGTTTGTGTAAATATTTTCCTTTGAATAAATGGCATTCAAAAGAAATGGGTCTTCCATCTTTCGTAAAACAACATCAATTCCATTTCTTGAGGCATCACATTCCACAATAAAAGTTTTTGTGAAGTCGGGCATAGCTAAGACCGGTGCTTGGCACATAACCTCTTTAAGATGCTCAAATGCCTTATTTTCTTTTGGAGTCGAAGAAAATGCATCTTTCTTTAGTAATGTTGTTAGAGGTGCTTCTATTCTCCCACAATTATTAGAAAACTTGTGATAATATGCTCTCAACTCAAAAAATCCTCAAATATGCTTTATGGTTTTGGGGATTTTCCACTTCCTATATTCTAAAGAAACGTTTGGAAATATTTTCATATAATTATTTCTCCTCCAAGAATTTGAGCACCCTATCAAAATGTTCGACATGATCCTTCCAAGACTCATTGTACATTAGTATATTATCAAGAAATACTAAAAACCAAATTCTAAACAAGGTTTCGAAAATGGAATTCATTAAACCTTGAAATATAGAAGGTGGATTGGAAAGGACAAAAGGCATGACCAAAAATTCATAATGACCGTCTTGAATTCTAAATATTGTTTTGAGAATATCTCTAGTATTCATTTTAATTTGACGATATCCTAAATAAACATCAAACTTGGTGAAGTCAATTGCTCCATGTAATTGATCCAACAATTCATCAATGTGAGGAATGGGAAATTTATCTTTAATAATGAACTTGTTGAGCTCCCTACAATGCAGACACATGTGCCACGATCCATCATTCTTATGCACCAATACTACTCAAGTAAAGAAAAAAAATTGAGTAGGTTTAATTATACCGACCTCTAACATTTCTGCAGCCATACATTCAATTTCACTCTTTTGGGAATAGGGATATTTGTAAGGGCTGATGTTTAGAGGAACACTTCATGGAATCAAATAAATAGCATGATCATGATCTAGAATAGGTGGGAGGCCTTTGGGAATCTCAAATACCTTGGAATGATTATGCAAGTCTTTTTAGAGATCTATAGAAGTAGATGATCTCAATTACGCCTTGTTTTTCTTAATTTATATGCATTTTCATGCCATTACAGCTGATTAGCTTTCCTAGTTTCGCTATGATACCCCTTAATTCAACTTCCTTTCCTTCCAAAACAGATTTCAACAAACGTTCTTGAAAATTAAAATCTATTGTACCCAAATATTGTAGCCATTCGACTCGTAGTACAAAATCAATGCTACCGATTGGAATGGAGATAATTAGACTATTCAATACATATTCCCCGATGGTTACCCTAATATTATGGAATTTTCCAGAACAATTTATAGTTCCTCCATTTGCAACCATCACTTGACACTCTATTGTTGGATATAGGAAGAAATTCAATTCGTTGGCTATCTTACAATGAATAAAATTATGGTTACTACCTGAATCAATCAACATTATCACCTTTTTATTCTTGATATGTCCTTCTATCTTGAGAGTTTGGGGAGTAGTAATTCTTTCCAATGCAGTACAGGATATGCTCGGATTCATTTATTCTTTCTTTGGGGTTGGTTCCTGGTGTATATGCTCTTCTTTTGATGTTTCTTGTTCCTTTTCTTCTTCCTCTTCATAGTCTACGTAAAATAATTTCTTCTCAGCACACTTATGACCTTTAGTTTAATTTCTATCATAACTATAACAAAGCCCTTTTTCTCTTTTTTCTTCCAATTAATGTGGTGTCAACCTTGTAGGTGTTGGAAGGATAGAAGAAGCAACACTTCCATATCTATAGTTTTGAGTGGTGGACTTCTTTGTTTCCATTTATGGTTGCTTACTAGGTGTTTCATTTTTCTTACCTTGAGTCATTTTGGAATAAAACAATGATATTTATGCTTCAATATGCCACTTGGATCACTTCAAACTGATCTTTCAAACAAAACATATGCAAATTTTAAAACAATACACACTTTTTTCTTGCCTTGTAGGAGCTCGGTATTGAATTTTTTGTATCTCTATAAATTTGGATCTTCAAGGTTTGAAATAAGGTCTTATGGTAGCCCTCTACGTCTTCTTTCCAATGCCACAAGTCAAACTAAATTTTGATTCTTCATGGTGGAGTTATGTCCAATCTCCATTGATGGCCTGATTATGGACTCACTCAGTACAATGAACTTGTACAGAGTTCCATGTGCCATTGTTTTTACATTCGGCACTGAAAATGATACACAAGATACTACAATCTGTTCAATTGTGGAAATGTTTTTCAAAATTCAAATCCAGTACTCGTAGAGGACAATATGATTATTTTATCAAGCCCACCTATGTGAGATGAAATTTTGGAGCATGCAAAAACCCTAACTTATGTGGATCATATCTCTCAAACTATAGCAAATAAATAGCTGAAATGTTTACACACATTTGATCACGATTTCAACTCCTCGTGGTAAAACTTTTAGCTTTTGAAACTTTGTAGAAAAATAGTTATAGCAAAAGTTCCACAATGACCTATTTGCAATAGTGAAACCCTTGAAACCAAAGCTCTCATACCAAATGTTATGCATCCAGCTCAGAAAAGGATAGATCAATGAATAAGAATGTATCCTCTTTGAGGGGAAAACATCCTTCACATTACATAAATGAAAAATTCCGGGATGATACAAATTAAAATACCTCCTTTCTATATATATGAGTCTAAGGGGTCACAATATAATCAAAACCTATGTAACAATAATAATTTGCACAATAATAACGATAGTCGACTTTGATGGGGCACAATAATAGCAATATAGGGACTACATCGGCAAAACAAAAAAAGATGGGGCTATGCCAAAAATAAAAATAAGGTGCTACACTAATAGTATATGGACCTAGCAATGTTACTACTCGAAATAAAAAAAATAACACACTAATTATGCTAAACCCATTTTAAGTTACCTATGCATACAACATGGCAATCACACAACAACACATGCCATAACTCTATGACAAAGAAAATGAGGAAAGAAAGAGATTAGGAAGCAGAACTCTAGGGTATTCCATAACCAACTAGGTAAAAAAAGGGCGAGAAATTTTAATGAATGACCATGGTACCTCTAAGGGAGATGGGAATAAATAAAACATCTGTGTTGAACCCAAGCCCTCCAAATTCTAGTCAATTTCATCACCTGATGGGTACCTTAGTGAAGTAAACGTAGCGTAACACTTGAAAGTAAGATAAATCTCATTGATTCCACAAGCTTATTAAGAAGATGATTACAAATTTTGAGTATAAGGACTCCGAATAAAGACCTCTCTAGTCATTCCTATCTGTCACCAAGCTGAAAATGCTACAGTAGAAGAGTACAACTACGTAAAACGGCCAAATGGGCATGACAAATAGATTATAGCTGCATAAACCCTCTCACCCTCATGAAAATTTTTTATGAATAAACAAAGTGAAATGAGAGGTGAAAGAGTTAAGATTCGAGTAGATAAACCACAACCCTAGATTGAAATCATGTAAATCGTTGCGATAGATGGAGCCCGATACTAATGGAATGTTTTAATCACATGGACATTTGACATGTGCTAGTCTCATATCACCAAGTGTAAGCATATGAGCACAGTAAAAATCTATAGAGCACCCCTTACATCCCACATGGGTGCCTGATTAGGTGAATTTACATGTTAGAAATAATGAATGGACTATAGAAACGTAGGTTGGATACAAGCTCAACTAGACCCCCAAGTGGTCATACATATTAGATGCCTTAGAACTTAAGCAAGGTACAATTTAGATAAGGACATACCAAGATTACCTCATCGGGTAACAATATTTTTATCATTAGAAGTATCTATACAAAGTATACTAAAACAATGAGTATATCTACATCAAGGATATACATATGGAGTGAGATGGCTAATTGATTACCAAATTTCATCGTGTGAATTTTACGATAGAATGTTATGTTCTAAACTCAAATGTATGTATTATTATTAGAGGCCAGTGCATGTTACAAGGAGACAATATCCATGTAAAACATTGTAACTAAAAAAAACCAAATATAGGCAAAAATTGGGTACGTGACAAATGGTATCAGAGCATAATTTCAAAAACTAGGCCTATGAGAAACCACTAGAGTGAATAAACTTGTAAATAATGGTGTATATTGGTTTCATTCCTTAGTGAATCTCAGCTTCATCAAACAGCTATCAGTCCTCTCATAATACGCCTGGGGTGTTTTGCTTCAAGCCATAGACTCGGTCTTTCTTCCACCTATATACATGATATCCCATTCATGAATCTCAAACTACATGGGTTGTTTCAAACCTGTGGACCTGCTACATGAGAGGAATGGTCGCCTTGTAAGATTTTCCTTCGGTACATCTCACACATGTACTTTCATGCTCTTTTTGAATTCAAGCTTACTTGTCACCATCTGACTCACAGACCTCCAATGCTATGTGTCAATGGATGTGGTCCCCAGTAGACTTCCTGTAACTTAATACATCCTTGAACTCAAAAGCATCTTTGAAAATTATATTTTTAAACACGTACCTTTCCATCGATGAATGCCACCTTAAAACCTTCAACGTCCATTATTGGGGTTCCTTGTTTCCTTGAAGAGTCAAATGTGTCCTTGATGACCTGCATCTCTTCCATTCGGACACTCCTTCGCATAAGGGCTAAACTCATAACCAAGACATCTACCTTTCCTTCCACCCTTAGATCCGAAATTCTCAATGAAGTGATCTTTAGGTAGGCTATCAGCATTAAGATAAACTACAGATAGAACTTAAATATAAATCGCATAAGACATGCCAAGACAAGAGGACACAAGATGTGGCGGTAGCTAGGGACAAACTCCATAATGTGGGGAAACCTTTGATCAATTTTTCTTTTATGTTCTTCAATGTTCAGCAGAGAAAGTGAGAGAGTGAGTACATTTACAATAGAACTCAATAATTTGACTTATGATATCTACGGAGATCAATTGAAGACATATTGCTTCAATTGATTCTCTAAGGTGACTTCTTCACCTATTATAGTGTTGCACCTTGTCCATTTGCTGCACATTACTGTGTAGCACCATCATGCTACATCATACTATGCTGCCCATACATCATGCTATTCATGTATCATGTTTTCCGTGATCATGCTTCCCATTCATCATGTAGCTCCTGGCTAATGTTCATCATCATCATTATGCTACATGTGCATCATCATGCTCGAACATATTATGTTTCCCATACATCATCTAGCTCTTGGCTAATGTGCATTATCATCAGTATGCTGCATGTACATCATCATGCTGCAACACTATAACACTATCATCAACCTTAGCTGTTTGTTATGGCTTGCAGCCTAGCAAAGTTGCTAGGCTATAGATTCCAAATCCTCCATGCAGTCTCAAACTACACAATCATGTTGTCATCTATAGTAATCCGTTTTCAATATATATATTGCCTGAGTGTGAAAGATGTGCATGTATATATATTGAATGTGCGTATATATATATTGCCTGAGTGACAGCGTATTTCCTAAGTGACTACGTGTTTATATATATTCATTGAGCTGTGTATCCACCTGGGTTGTGCGCATGTATATTTATTGAGCTGTTGTTGCTAATCCACATACATTCATGAAGTTGCCGCTTACATCACTGTGTGGAAAACATATATATATTGCATATATTACAGTGTTCCATTCTAGTCAGCAACGATGATCTTAGATAGGCTCTTCTAGCCTTTTTCTATCCTCAAACTTCATGAAGACTCATCCCATACATAACAATCTCTCGATTTGTAATTTTCTGATGCTAAATGGATGACTATTATAGGTCAGCAAAGACAGAGCCCTTTTCTTCAGTATGCGGATGCACGTAATGGGAGAGATAGGGCTCCTCTAGCCTTTAGATGTCTTTGGTCTCTTTGGTATTCATCTATCCTTCCAATCTGGGGCTAGATTAGGTCTACAACCCAATAGTATTCCCATGAAACCGTAGATCAGAGTAGAATGCCACGTAAGAAAACAGACTTCGTATGACAGAAAAAACCTTCTCAAATGACTACTACTACCTTCTCTCGTTTATCCTTTCACTTTTCTTTCCTTCAAGAATGATTCAGGATTGAATGTGTGTATGCATATTGCTAGGGTATCATCCACATATATGCTAGGGCATCATTCAACGCATCTTCTTGTGTATCTCTCTTTCAACAAAAACCCAAGACGTGGTGAGAAGGAGATCACATGAAGTGTTTGTATCTAATGAGTCCAAATCCTCTCTTATTTATACTAAAAGCGTGGATAGTTGAATAGACATGAAGTTTGGGTTTCTTGAGACTACATAAGTTGCTGGTCGGCTTCATAATAAATCCATAATCAAAATAAATTCATATCTCCATAAATACTTATCGGAATCGGATGATATTTAGATCTACCCTACACCTCTCGACGAGAGGGATCCAATCAAAATTTCAGCTTCCATAAATAAGCTGAGCCACATGGAGTTTGGCCCTACTTGCCAATTTAACAAAGGGGGAGAAATGTAGGTAAGAAGAAAGACATAGAGTGTGAGAACTAAAGAGAGAGGGAGGGAAGAAGAAAGACATAGAGAGTGAGAAGTGAAGAGAGGCGGAGTGACCATGGAGAGATAGAGATGAAGTGTGTGTTTAGGGTTGAGATAAAGAGACATATATCAAGAGATGGAGACAAGGGGGAGATAAGGAGAGATAAGGATAAAGCTATGGATATAGCAACATAGTTAGAGAGAGAGAGAGAGAGTGATTGGGGAGAGAGAATATTGGAGGGAAAAGTCAGAGAGAGAGAGAGAGAGAGGGAGAGAGAGGGAGGGAGGGGGGAAGATAGAGGGTGGTAGGAGAGAAAGGGAGACAGAAGAAGAATGTGATAGACGAGTTCAGAGAGAGGAAGAGAGTAATGGGGCAAGATTGAGGATTGCAAGAGAGAGAGAGAGAGAGAGAGAGAGTGGGTGAGAAAGAGGAATTGAGAGAGAGGGGGAGAGAGGGAGGAAGAGAAGAAGAGACAGGGAGGGATAGAGATATGTAGCTGGAGGGGGAGAGAGGGAGGAAAGAAGAAAAACATAGAGAGGGAGAAGCTAAGGGAGGGAGCGAGTGAAAAGAGAGATATGTTCAGATAAAGAGACAAAGCAGGAGAGATGTAGAGAAGGGGGGAGCAGAGAAACAGACATATAGTAACAAAGTTGGAAGGTGAAGAGATAGAGAGAGAGGGAGAGGATGTGAAAGAGTGGAGAGAGGTAGGGAAAGATATATTCATAGATATCGAGTGAGAGAGCGTGTGTGTTTGGAGGGGTGAGATAAAGAACACATAAGGATAGACGGAGAGAAATATAGATATCGATGCACTGCATACATTTATTTTAGTGTAGATGGTGATTTCTAATCCTATTTTATTACTTGCACTGGATGCATTGATTTCAGTGTAGATGTTGATTTCTAATGATATTTGATTATTTGCACTAGATGCATTAATTTCAATGTATATTATTTCTAATCCTATTTGATTTCTTTCACTAAATGTATTGATTTCAGTGTAGATGGTGATTTCTAATCCTGTTTTATTTACTGCACTAGATGATTTGATTTCAATGTAGATGATGATTTCTAATGCTATTTGATTTATTGCACTACATGCGTTGATTTCAATGTAGATTTTTATTTATAATCCTATTTGATTTTCTGCAGTAAATGCATTGATTTCAATATAGATGATTTCTAATCCTATTTGATTGCATTCACTAAATGCATTGATTTCAGTGAAGATTGTGATTTCTAATCCTATTTGATTGCTTCCATTAGATGCATTTATTTCAATGTAGATGTTGGTTTCTAATATTACTTTCTTACTTGTAGTAGATGCAAATATTTTAATGTAGATTTTGATCACTAATCCTAATTGATTTCTTTCACTAAATGTATTGATTTTGGTGTAGATGGTGATTTTTAATCCTATTTGATTTATTGCACTAGATGCATTAATTTCAATGTAGATGTTGATTTATAATTATATTTGATTGCTTGCTCTAGGTTCATTGATTTCAATGTAGATGATTTCTAATCATATTTGATTGCACGCACTAAATTCATTGATTTTAGTGTAGATGGTGATTTCTAATCCTATTTGATTGCTTCCACTAGATGCATTGATTTCCTGTAGATATTGGTTTCTAATCTTATTTTCTTATTTTCACTAGATCCATTGATTTTAATGTAGATGTTGATTTCTAATCCTAATTGGTTACTTGGATTAGATGCATTGCTTTTAGTTTACATGGCGTTTTCTAATACTATTTTATTTCTTGCATTAGATGCATTGATTTGATTGTATATGTTGATTTCTCATTTGATGCAATTGGATGTATGATGGTACATTAATTTTAAAGTGATTGAATCAGTAGTGCATTGATTTCAATGTAAGTGCAAAAAATTATTGACAATGTACATTGATTTTTGTGTTATAGTAATTCAACCTATAAATATTGGAGAGAAAAGGGAGATAAGGTATCATGTTTACTGCAACAACTTGATCTAAATATTTAAATGGCTTACAATTTCAACTTTCCTTTCCATATAACCGATATGAAAATATCAGAAAACTAACAAGGTATGACTATAAGAATATTAGAAGAAAATAGTTTGAGATTGATCGCAATAAAGGCTATTTGTAATTGGCTACAGTTTTATTATTCACATTTTCTATCATTCAACACTATTACATTGTCACTTTGCCTTCAAAATTTTTATTTCATCAATTTTCATCATTAAAGTTATTGATAATATTTATCACTAAGAAAAATTAAAATTAAAATGACTAGATAAATCTCAAACATATTTAAAATGGTTTACCAATATTAGATGTTTTTCACATATTATTGATAAAATTAATCATATGTTTGATAGATTTTCCTTGGCTGCACACGGCTAAAACCAGCCTAGACACCTCTTAACTCCAGATCTATCAAGCACCGAGAGGGATCAATTATCTCAAGGTGCAAACCTTTCCTCATGTTTTTCACTCAAAAAATAGGTTTGCACCTTGAGAGATTCAATCCCTCTTGGCACTTGATAGATCCAAAATTAAGATGGATCTACGCTGGTTATAACGAATTTAACAAATCTAATTTAGAAGAATTGACTCTGTGTATGTCTAAATGATTGTGGAAGTTTTTAGAATGAACCCCCTATATTATGATTTATACCAGTCCACATGACTTGAAAAATATGTGACAAATTATCGAAAGTCCTTTTTTTGTGTCCTAAGATGAAGCACCAATTACATGGAAAATGAGCTCCATTATTGACAATCTTTTGAGAGACGTTGACCAGATAAACCTTCATCCTGTATTAGAAAATACTATTTATCATTTGATTAACAAAGACAAGTCATCAATCATGTCTAAGGAAGTGATTCTCGTAAATGCAAGTTGAGGCCCAGTGATTAATGAAGCAAATATCGTGGACTATTTGAAAGAAAATACTATGTTTCGTGTAGGGTTGGATGTGTTTGAGGATGAATCATACATCAAGCCTGGTCTTGTAGAAAAAATAATAATTACGATGGAAATGTTGACCATATAGACTAGCACATATGGAATACAAGCTGAAAAAAGTCCATTGTTATACATCTTGTAGGTGAAAAAATAATTGACAAATCACATTATTTCATGCTTAGAACAACAAAATTCTAGGAGGTCAGACAAGTCAATGTTTATTTGAGACGAGACCCCAGGAAAGCCAAGTTGTAAAACCATCAATTGAAAGATCAGCGACAGGGAATAATCTTGGTTTTTCTCCCCCACTTTGCCAAAACCACTAGAGGGGAGTCCCAGAAGGTGGTTTATGGTTTTCTTAAAATAGCCAGTGGTTTGTTGATGGGTGTGTGATGACCACCTAGGGCTTGCATCGCTTCCATGATGGCCTCAATAATTTTAGTATGTGTTAATTACAAAAATTAAAAATGCCTCTGTTTGTTTTGTCAAAAGGGTCACACAACATTAATGTTGATCAAAAACGTCATAATAAAGTCATGGGCTCACTTTATAAAAAAACTTTATAAAAGGGGTGGGATTTAGTTTAGTTTAATGGTAAACTTTAAATATTATATATTTTTATATATAATATTTTATTGTAGATATTTATCAAATCACAATTTTATAACCATTTCAATGAGTCAGTGTATAACTGATTGGAAAATAAAACTATGGGAGAGGATAAAAGTCCAAAACAATGACTTTGTAGGGGTTTGGATTCTCGAAATCAAGAAGAATATGTAATTGGAAAATATCTCACAGACTCAGTAATAAAAAGCCAATTTGATTCCAAGATTTGGGAAACATTACAGTATGTTTTATTTCTTGTCCTCTTGTATTTAAAGTTTCATGTTTTATTTTTCTTCTACTAGTTAAGTGTACGATGCAGTAGGGATTGTTTAAATTTAAAACTATGAATTTACCCATTGGTACTAAGGTTTTTAAATTTAGATCCCTTAACAAGTGCTCCGGTTTTTCAGAATTCCTCCTTAACTTCTTTTCCTTTTCATTATTCATTTTTCAAAATTTATGCCCATATTCTTAATTGCATGAGCTATAATAAAAATAAATAAATAAATAAATAAATAAATTCTCTCTTCATCTTTCTTGCAACCCATTTTAAATATAAACTTTGAAATTCTCAATGGTTTGGCCATTCTATTTTTGATTGCTAGGTTTTTGAATTAGACCAGTTATTACAACTCTCATGCTCTCACTCTTTGGCTATTTATTTAAAATTTTAAGTAATTTTGTGGATGTCATGGGAACTAGTTCAGTCCCCGTCAGGAATTGTCTCCAGGGAGACAACACATCGTATACATGTTATTCATGTTGTTTTAATGCTATGCTATTAATGATATTCATGCTAACCTGATCTTGTAGGAAGGATTTTGGATGTTTGTGTTTGGTTCCATATGTGTAGGAAATTTGAGACTAAGAGTTGAGGTATACCCTAAGCTAGTTGCATTAACAAACTATTGGATTCTCATTTGAGAGGTGTGATCTTTCATCCCCCCTATTTCATTTATTTTAGGGTTTGAACGATATAGAGATTGGCTTGGAATGTCATTGTACACTTATCACATAGATATTGCACATGTATGTCTAGTCATCCATGAGAAAGGATGATGGAGTGAAAACTCTCTATGGTTGGCTAATTCTAACTACAACACCTCGTATAGACATCAATGCTAACACATTGTATACTTCTCATTTTGATTCAAATGCATTGATCTATTTATGCATCCAAATCTTCTCCCCCAGCCATGAACTATTCCAATGTATTCTACTTTGAACCAATTATTCTTCCCCTAGCATTGACAATAATGACAAGACATTCTCCAACAATCTCCCCCTTCATCATTGATCTCAACCATCTACATTTAATATGTGTCGATGATTTTTAAAGTTCATAATTTTTTTCATATATCTTTACTTAAGAAATATATACATGATAACCCTCACTCAATTCATTGAAAAATGCTACAAGTGCAACCTGAAGGAGACTTTTCAAAAGAGCCTCTTTGTATCCTAGACCTAAAATAGATCTCGCTGCGGAATTGAGCCATCATTTGGGTTAAGGTGAAACGGAAGTATTTTACTCTCAAAGAGGCTACATGGGAGGAAGATGAAATGCAGAAGAATTACCGAGCATTATTCCAGTGGGAAATAACTAAGAAATAAACATCGGGTATAGTGAGAATTAAAGGGGGGGGGGTGGTGAATGTAATACCCCTCTCTTGTAGTAGTGTTGTTTTCTTTGATCTATGTTAGTGTGATTGGAAGAAAATTCATAGAGTACATTGAAATTCTTATGTAAATATATAATTTTATTAGCAAGTAAATAATTGGATTGAAAGCACTTGGGAATGAGACAGTTGAGTACGTGATTCTTACCAAAGAAAATAAAACCAAAAATATCATTAGTAAATGAGATTGAGATAACTCTTCCATGACAAAGATTCTACATAAGATTTAATGGATAGGAGAGAAAATCCATTAAATCACCTAGTTGGGGAAAGATGCTAAGCATGGATAATAATAAAACGTCGCGGGAAAAGAAAGCAGGCTTTAAAGGAAAACCTTATGCTAGTGGACTTAAGAACCACAAAAGTGGGATGCCACTGAAGGAAAATTTGATTGTGGAATGAAAAGTATAAACCCTCTATTAACAGGAATACGGGTTGTTGATATATTTGGCAAGTACTCTCAGATCAGGGAGAACTGGAGATACAATTCATGGTTGGGTGGCTAGTGTGCTCATCAAGTGTAATTTTTGCAATGATTTTGGCTAAGAAATTTGTGCATAATTATCTATGTGAATAAATCAATAAATATTTTGATGCATCTTGTTATATATTTAAATATATAGTCTATTTTAAGGATTGGTATAGAAAATGATATATGCTCACCCTGTAAATATTCTAATAAATATCCAATGCTATGATAGATAACATGATGTTAATCTTGTAAAATATTTTGATAAATATATCATGTTGTGATAAATAATGTGTTGAGGAATGATATAACTCTGATAATCAGTAGAAATTAATATATAAATCCATGAAGGATTATTTTTGGTGAAGTTATGTTAACCAACTCCAAAGAGCTGTAAATTCCATGCAAAGTATGATTATCTTATCAATTTTTGTATTCAATTACTTTCAACACTTCTTTAAATATATTTTTGGGATGCTAATTCTATGCAAAGTGAGAAAAGTAGCTCATAGGCTTATTAATTAATGAGAAATCACAATGTGTTCAAGATAGAAGGGAAGGAAATTTAACTAGTTCCTCTGTGTAAAACTGTGAATTCTTAAGGAAAAAATTAGCGAGCAATCCTAAGAACAACATAGAAGAATGTATAAACTCTAGTTTTAAGAATGAATTATTATAATTAAGTAAGTAACATAAAAGGAAGAAAAAGTTATAGCATTATCAGCATCTATAAAAATGATTGATCTCTAAAATATGCATATACGAAAGATAAAATGAAACTTAAGATTTATAGGAAACATTTGAGTGATCATATTATCAAAGAAAAAAATATTGATATAGAGAAAATCGAGGAATAGTACCAGCTGAAAATCTTCATACTAATGGAGTAAGTAAGGTAGTGGCTTTTGATAAGAGACATAAATCACACCAAAAAAATGTCATAAAATTTTGTGCAAGGGAAATTAGATGATCCCATGTGACAAATTCTCAAATTGAAATAGTAAAAGTATTAAGAAGGATATGGAACTTGAAATTATAATAACCATAGATAATTTTGCCAATTTTTTACTTTAGTAACTATTGGTAACAGGTAAATTACAATTGTGAACCCGTGAACTACTAGCAGTTAAGCGAGATGTGCAAAATGTAATTTTAGACAAAGTAGTATTAAACTATTTTCCTTATTTTATATCACATACAATACTCGTGTAAGTAATTTAATTTCGAGTAAATATACATCAAACAAACTATAATCATGGACAACCTATGACAATATTCACTCTAACCAAACTAGTAAAAAAAAAAATAGAGTGCCATGAGAAGTATGGTACATGGAATTGATACAAACAACAGAGATCTTTAGAGTTCCCATTTTATTTAAAACCAAAACACTAAGATTTAATATATAATCATATGTGACCTCCCTTTTAAGGAGCAATGGCAAACGATGAAAAACATATGTGTTTTAGCACAAAAGTAAAGCTCTGTAAGTACTCGAACCACTTGGGATGCTTATGGTTCAATTTGTGCTGCTGTGTTACATATTGTAATGCTGAATTATCAGAGAACAAGACGAACTCGTTGCCTAGTAGGTAGTGTCTCCAATGTTTTAAAGCTTGGACTACTGCATAGAACTCTTTATCATATGACGAATACTTTTGTCGACTCTCATTTAGTTTTTCACTAAAAAACGCCACTGGTCTATCCTCTTGACTGAGCACAGTGACAATAGCTGTCCCACTTGCATCGCAACGAACCTGAAAAGGTTTACTAAAATCGGGTAGTCTCAAGATCGGCCTCTCCATTATTTTCTGCTTCAGAAGTTGGAAACTCTCTTCCGCCGCCTTGGTCCAACAAAAAGGTTGGCTGGCCTTTTTGATGGTCTCTAGCATTGGTGCGCAGATCTCACTGAAATTCTTAATAAATTTTCGATAAAAACTTGCTAAACCGTGAAAGCTATGTACCTCAAACAAACTTTTAGGTGACGGCCAACTCATAATTGCTGAAATCTTTTCTGGGTCCATCTTTAACTCGTTCTCCACAACTACAAATCCTAGATATATCAGCTCCTTCTGCAAGAAAGTGCACTTCTTGAAATTTATCAGCAGCTTGTTCTGCTGTAGCTTTTCGAATACCCTTCGAATATGCTGAAGGTGTTCTCCTTTCGTCCTGCTGAAAATTAAAATATCGTCCAGATAGACTATCACAAATTTTCCGATAAATTCCTTTAAAATTTCATTCATCAGTCTCATGAAAGTACTCGGAGCGTTACTCAATCCAAATGCCATGACCAGCCATTCGTACAGTCCTTCGTTGGTCTTGAAGGTTGTTTTCCATTCGTCTCCCTCTCTAATCCTGATCTGATGGTATCCACTCTTCAAATCTATTTTCGTAAAATAAGCTGCCCCACTAGGACAGTCCATCATGTTGTCCATTCTAGGCAAAGGAAACCTGTATCAAATTGTGATTTTGTTTATAGCCCGCGAATCGGTACACATTTGCCATTGTCCACCTTTCTTGGGTGCTAGTACTGTTGGTACTGCACAGGGGCTCAGGCTTTCTCTGATTAGTCCCTTATCCAACAACTCCTGTACTTGTTTGCGTAATTCTTCATTGTCCTTCAGACTCATCCTGTACGCTGCCTTATTTGGCAAGCTTGATCCTGGTATAAAATCAATGTGATGGCTGATACTCCTTTTAGGAGGCAACTTATCACGTAACTCATCAGCCGCAATTTCTTGGAATTCTTCCAATAGCTCATGTATTTCCTTAGGTAGTTCTGATTTTTCCAAGTTTAGTAACACTGGTTTCATCCTCCTCAAAACTACAAAATTAACTTCATTTTCCTCTACCTGTTTCACAAACTGTTTTCCTCCAATTAACAGTGCCTTTGTTCTGCTTGATTCTGTTTTTTCTTCTTCTTTGATGGGTACAAGTGTGTGTTTAACCCCATCCTTCGTAGATTTATAGAAATTGGTCTTCCCATCGTGCGTCACCTTCCGATCATACTGCCATGGTCTTCCAAGCAGTATATGGCACACGTCCATTGGCATAATATCACAGACCACCGTGTCATGATACTTGCCAATGTGAAACTCTACCTCGCATTGTTCATCAACTAACACCTGGTGGCCTTTCTGTAGCCACGACACCTTGTAAGGTGTGGGGTGCTTCAGCCTTTTCAACCCCATTTTTTCCACCATCTCAGTGGAAACCAAGTTATCCGTACTCCCACTGTCTATTATCACTTTACAGCATTTTCCATGCGATTTACAGACTGTCCGAAATAGTGCTTTTCGTTATGTTGGTCCAGCCACCTCCTTGGTTGGTTTTAGCAGCGCTTTATTTAAAATCAACGCTTCTCCCATTTCCGCCATCTCTTCCACCTCCCGTGGTTGTGCTTCAGCTTCTTCAGGCTATATCATAAATGTTCCCATCTGACCTGTCTGTTCAACTTCTGGACATTCAAAGCATCGATGCCCCCATTTACGGCACCTGTAGCACTGGACACTAGTCCCTCTTCCGTGGCCATTCATCGTCCTCGCTGATATGACCGACCTCCTCTGGTGTTGTCTCCTTTCTCTGCTGTCCCTGAAGTTTTAGAACTGCTGCCTTCTTCGCTGTTCGCAGCGGTCCTTCCTCTATCGTAGGACTGTCCCCGTCCTCTACCATTCCCTCTCCCTCTCATGTTATTCTGTTTCCGATTGATTTTCTCTTCAGCCTTCACAGCAATCTGAAAGGCTTCTTCAATACTTCGGGGAGAAAGAATACTGATTTCATTCGGAATTTCCATCCTCAAGCCATTTACATACCTCACTGTTTTTTCTGTAGTTTCATCCATATAACCAGCACGTAGATTTACCCGGTAAAACTCTTCTGTATACTCTTTGACATTCATACCCTTCTGTCTCAAATTCTGTACTCGACGACATAGTTCAACTTGGTAATCTTTCGGCAGAAATCTTCCTTTCAATTTTGCCACCATTCTTGACCATTTTTGTATGGGCAATTTGTTCAACCTTTTTCTGTCTGCTTGGACATTGTCCCACCACAAGAGGGCATGTCCCTTTAACTTAGTAGCAGCGAACTTGACTCTTTTATCCTCCCTGACTTCCTCATTTTCAAAATATTTATCTAGTTCGCTTATCCAGTCCAATAGGACATCTACAGACAGACTGCCATCGTAATTAGAAATCTCCATTTTGGGTTTGCTGCTGGCCAATAAAATCGAACGCAGCAGTCTCAATTTTGGAGCTTCTTCATCTGACCCATCAGTAGCATTTACCGCTTCTTCCTCACTGTCATCTCCCAGTTCTGGGTCTCTTTGCCTACCCGCTTCCACTGCTTCCAAACGAGCTGTAAGAACTCTAACCTGCTCTCTCAATCCTTCATCTGCTCCTCGGCGTCCACCTCTCCCACATCCTCGTCTTCGTGCTTGCAACTCTGCCATCTTCCTCTATATATATAAAAAAAAACTGCTCTGATACCACTTGATGGGGCCAGCCCACGTGGTCCCACGCTATCCCAACTTACGTGGACCTACACTATTAAACTAGCTCGGATATATGGTAATTGCAAATTTTTTTTTTTTTTAATTAACAATCAAACCATGGTACCTGGTATTGTTTCTCCGTAGGACACCTGCCCTCCTCGAATTTGACAAACCCTAATTCACTTTTTACTGCCCAGTTCGTGCCTCTACCGTCATTCTTACCTTCGTTACTTGGTCTCTACGAGCTTTGTATGGTTTTGGCTCCGCCTCTGGGTTGTATTTGTCTATGGTGAAACCTTGTTGAGTTTCCGCCGGTCCTGTGGTGAAATAATGCTGCTTAGCTATGCCTGGTCATTACTGTGAGACTGTATATTCGACTCCAGGTTGTGTTGGTGAGTTACTGTGACTCCGTCATGCATTCGGTTCGTTTTGATGACTGTAAGAACATTTCTGGGTTTGCTCTTGTGAATACTGTCGGTTCTGGTCTTCTTAGCAAATTTGTGGTGAATTCCTGTAATGTATAATGTCTGGTCCACATAGTTCGATGGACTTTCATCTTGGTTCTTCTCTGGCGCTCGGCTCTGTAGACAAGGTATGTCTCCGTTTCATGCTATCATTCTTTTTCCTCCATTTGTGCTGGAACTTACGTTTCACAGCCCCTCTGTGGACAGGGTCTCTGTTTCGGGTTCTGTAGGCCTTTGGTTCCGGCTCACTGTAAGGTATGGTTACTTCACCTTAACAATACTCAGGGTCTTATATTTACAGCATCATCGTTTCATTTTCTTGTGCAGGGGTTCTGGCTGGTTAGAAGCCCTAACCCTCCACCTTATGTTTCGCTTGCAGGTGTGGCCGGTTCCCGTGTCTTCACAAGGGCTTCTATTGATTCCACCCAGGTAGCTCTGCTCTCGTTTTATTTTCTTGCAATGATTCTTGGTCTTAGTCGCGTTTGCAGTCGCTTGTTGTGTGAACTGTTGGTTTATCTGTTGAGTCTGGGTGTATTGGGTTTACTCAAACCCTTAGCAGTAACGTAGGAGGGTTTTTATGGGTCGTTTATAACTTGGTTCAGTGAACCCTCGATGTACAGTCTATGTAATTTTTTTATGTAGAAAATGCAATGTAATATACAGCGATATACAAACTTGTTTACAGCTAGTTCTGGTGGCTTACCCGCTTGCTGTTGCGGTCTAGTTTGACCCTCTGTGTTTGCTGGTTCTTTCCGCCTTGTGCTCACTTTCGTCTCGGCCAGTTAATAGATTCTTGGATACTGTAAAAACACTGTTATTATATTTAACTGAAATGAAATGATTATACAGCACTGTACATGTGGATTTTTGTTACTGAGGACATATGTATATTTGAACAGTTTGTTTGCTCGTGCACTCAATTAGATGAAGGAAAAAAATGTATATCTATTATTCTCATGCAAATGCTCCACTGCTGAACCCCTCTGGGTTATCTCGCTTGTCTTTTTATACAATATTTTTGGGCAGTTTGATAACTGCTGGTAGTTATTGTATTACAGTTTATTTTGCAGTTACTGTAGGCATGATTTTCTTGACTATCAATTTGTTTACTTTGTCTGCATTTCTACCATAGGAGTTCATTGTTTACATCACCTATTGACACTAATCTACTCTTAACGTGTCTAACTAAGACCTGTTACAATATTTTAAATAAAATGAACATAAATTTAAAATAACAGAAGTTAATACTGTAGTTGACCATGAAGGAAAAAAAAAAAAAAAACATAGGAACTTGACAGGCTTTTTGTCCATTCAATGAACTGTTTATCATTCCCAATCTTCTTCAGAAACTCTGTTCTCCCTCTCTCGGTCTTCACCCTGTTGATCAGATGCTCCTGCATCATTAACTAATGATAATTCCCCTCATTCTTAAAAATAAATCCATTTAACATTTCAGAAAATATATTAGTCTCAACTAGCACCCAACATTTAAGAAAAAAGTAAATGAAAAATATGAGTTACCACACCTTGATGCTTGGAGTGGAAAATGAATTATTTCCCTACAATTGTTACTCAAGTGTAAACAAAAATAAACAAAAATTATCATAATAGCTACTATCTATGGGCTCAAAAATGTTGGTCAAACTACATGCCCACTATAAAGAATAATAAACGAAACACATTTTCCATGAGGCTCAAAGTAGAATATGAATAATGAAATATCTATAGATTAATGGCCGAGTATATTTTACCAATCTATGAACCTCAATCTAATTTCTAAAAGAAAGCAGTTATTAAAAGGCAACAAGTGTCTTTTTCCATGTACAAACTAAGTGAGAACATCGTTATTAAATTTTAATATTTCTAATATTGCACCTTTTTATGTGATTTATAATAATAAAATATTTAATTAAAATCACCACAACTTATTTCCATGTGCATGAGAATCCATAGAATTTTCGAAGAAGGTTAGCACTTAGAATAAAAATAAAAATCTCTAAAGTAGACCACAAAGTCACAACCATAGATATCTAGACAAAACAAGGTAGAATGAGCTTAATACACTTAGTTGCATGCCACATATTTTTGCATGACGATTGTGAATGAGTAAGAAACTTACTTGGCACGTAAAGAAACATAAAGATGGTGGAACAAACCCTTGAGATACAACGAAACTTCCAGTTGTTCGTCATAGTTTTCAATATTATCCTTTCAACTTTATTTAGTGTATTCCTTACAACGTGGACATCCATCATAAATAATTGGCAGAAACCACTCAAGAACAAGTTCCATCATCATGGGGTCGTTGCCTGCCAATATCTATTGACACAGTTGAAGACGAACAATGCAAGAACACCATCCTTCTATTGTTCCTCCATTATATATTTTACCAGCAAATCCTTATGTTGAATTGTTGTTCTTCGTTACTTGGAGCATCTGAACCAAGTTGTAGGAATATATATTCCTTTAGAATTGTCCTTTGCCCTTGTACCCCACCCATAAAATAATGGTAGATTACACCATGAAATAACTCTTGTTGTGGAATTTTGGTACCACCAATCTGTTACCAGGTGAAAACAAAAGAATAAAAATGGATTGCACTCTACCCTTTGCTTTCGAGCCATGACTTCACAACGCAGATGAAAAAATAATCTTATTTCATAAAATGCCTCTTTATTTTGTTTGATTCAACAGGGAAAGTAAATGAATACAACTAGCTACAAAATAATTCATAACCGATTCTCAACATCAACCATTGTTTGAAATTAATTTTATTTAATTTGTTAATTTAGCTCTCTTCCCAAATGAATTATAAATAAATTTAACTTCAAATATGAAATTCGCAAGTAAAAATTTCATTTTTTATTATGTCTTGTGATTTGTAGTGGCGTTAGGGATATACATATTCCCCCCATTAAAGATAATTCCATCCTTGGTGTTCATCTCTAATTTATACTCATTAGAACAATGAAAAGTGTATCCTTCCACTTCCAATGAAGGATTTTGTCTCCAAGAAATACCATTAAATACAACAATAATATCTTTATCTATAATCATAAGCATTTACATCTTTAAAAAATATTCAATCTTTATGTTCAATAATTTATCCATTGCTCAATTTTATAACAAGCAAAAACAATGTTTATATACCAACGTACTGTTACTTTCCAATTACTCTTGGAAATCATGGTCACTTTATGCATTAAGTTTAATTAAATGTGGTTTATCAACTATGATAAGAACTCTAAGCATGTTTTAATTTCCCAACAACAAGCACCTAGGATTATTTCACAACCTCCATTGCATGCACCCAATTGGGTATGACCCACAAATGCAATTAGTATCTCTTAATCATAATCACATTACTTTTAATCATAGTTTTTCAATCAAATGAAGTGCTTTAGCTATTAATAATTTATGCAATGTCAAGTGATATTTTAATCACAATACTTCTATAAGTACTTAGAGAGCACCTACCTCTCCAATGATCGAAATGATCAAAGTAGTCATAGTTGCACCAAGTGCATATGGTCTTAGCCCCTCCTAAAGACATCCACAATACTAGTAATACAATAGAGGGGCTACACATCCAATAATTCCTCCCAGAGCTCTAGGATCCTTTCCTCTATGGATGTATAGGAAATTCTTTTACAATCATACAAAATGTTTAATCATCACTTACCTGGTTTGCCACGAAAACCATACTGGGGAAAATAATTCTCCTCCCAATAATTGGAAACTTGTTTCCACAACTAGAATGAGCCAATTTCACATCCAATATGATTCCGCAATAGTGATCAAACTTGGTCTAAAACAAAATTACACTTTTCCGCATCTATCATATTCCTCTAAAAGTTTCCCGTGTTGAAGAATTTAAAGCTCAAAAACTCACTCTTTTGGGCCTTCTCCAATAGGCTCCAAAACTAGCAAGGTCACCTGAAGCTTTTGCCCTCTCCCCATCTTAGAGAAACTTTTTCCCTTATTAAGATCATCTATCTCTAGGGAGAGGAAATGTGGGCAAGAAATTACCTCTGTTGATGGCCTTGCTTGGGCATTTCCCTACTATCCTATAAATGTCTAGGATGCAAAACTCTATTTTAGCACATTTTCCCACTGTAATTTACATAACTGACCATATGCACATTAACATTAAGGTATAAGGAACATTGACGTAAATCATGTATTCATATTTGACCCTTAACATGGGCCCCATAGTCTATAAATTTAAATTTGACAAGAAATCATAACCGAAATCCCATGTCATATACGTGGTATTCATTTCAAAATTACTATATTTCTCTATGTATAATCTTTCATTTCATTATTTTAGACATTATTCTTAACATTTATGGCTCTAAATCACGTTGCAACATGTTACCTTTCACTTTGCTTCATTATGCATCCCTTCCTTAATCTCACTAGCAACATTAGTTACAACTACTTTTAATAAAGCCAAACCTTTTACAAAATATATTATCAATTCTTCTTTTCACATGCATGAATGTTCCTAATATTTCAAAAATGTATAAAGCTATTGGTCTTATTAAACCATAAACCATTTACATGAATTAAAAGTAAACATAAAAAATAAGGATACATGTTCTAGATGCTACATATAAGGAACTTTAAAACAAAGTTTCCATGAAGTTGTTTTCCAAGCAACAATTAAGGGAAAAGAACCTTCTATAGTATATAACGAGTCTAATCCCATTGACATTCACCATAGTTCCAATTTATGAAAAATGGAATTTCATTTTATGTCTATATATATAATGACTACTCATTATGCAAAATTACTAAAATGAAGTCAATCACATGGAATTGTGCTGGTTAAACAAATTAGCGATGCTAATCCTAATACCCCTCTATTTCGTACATTTAATGTTGACTATTCAAGGCATGAAGATATTGTTGGATTTAATGGCTATGGAAGCCATGTGTAAAATTTTTTGATGATGTAATCAATTTGATTATTAATAAAATAAATAAAGTGTTAGAAAAAATCTCAGGAAAAGAACACTAAAGTTGAAATATTTCTTTCCAACTTTGGAAAATCTATGGTTAAGACCACATACTTGACCTTCCAAAAAACCTCCTAAAAATGCCTAGATGAAATTAATAAAAAGCATATTGATTTAACATGATGGGATAAAAGGATTATGTTAAATCAATTTGTCGGAGAAATATACTAAGTAGGGTTGAATAAAGAGTTGCGGGAGAAAAATGCAAGGTTTCAATAAAAAGAAAGAATTATCTTTCGGGAAAGAAAAAAAAGGCCTAGGAAAAAAGGTTTGTAGACCTTAAAGCAGGATGTTGCTAAAAATATGCTCGGAAGAAATGTATAAAATACACCACATATGAATCAAAGATGTTGTTGATTCTTATGGAAAGTAGATCTTAGGTCTCAGGAAACTAGAAAAGGATGTTCATGGTCAGGAGGAACATGTTTATTTCCCGAGTGGTTTTCCAAGTTGTAGTTACAATTAGATTCTTTATTATGTACATTATCAATGTCATATATTGTGTAGGTTATATATCATTAACTAAAATGCATGTTATATCGACATTTATTTAACCTGTCCTTTTTAGTATAGTAATTCTAGCTTTTGTTAAAGAAAAAAAATATGTGTACCCCTATATTTAATTATAGTAAAAGGATCCTATAATCAGATTGTAGGATATGAAAATTAGTATTTCTTAGAGAAATTTATAAAAGTCGAGACAAGTGAAAATTTCCTATTGAGTTATATCATGCTAAATGTAATTAAGGTGAACTGAGTATATTCATATTGATATAAGTGATATGGAGTTAGTCTTATCTCTAATAATGTTCTCTTATAGAATAATGGAGACAAATTCCTTATATGATTGTAACTCGACCTCAACAACATCCTTTTTCCTCCAGTTCGATTTATGTTATCACAATGTTTAGAATACCGTTATTCACATATATCAAAGGTACAATACCTTGGATTTCTGTTTGATGGTGTTTTCTAGTCCATCTAGTAGATATAGTATTGCTTACAAATCTTAAAGGAATCACTTTGGATTATGAGCTCTACCATGAGAGAAGAGGCAACACAAACCCAATTTTCAATAACCATTTATTTAATTGTATATCAACATAATGAGATGAGGTTCATCTATATATAAAATCTCCCAAAATATATAGCTAAATAAGTATCTTGTATATGTTAATAAGTTGTATTGCCCTTATTTGATAAAATCAAAGCGTTCTAGTTAACCATGTGACATTTTGAAGGTTACATTATATGAGAGAGACGAAAATGTGTGGTAGTGAGTGCATTATTGTACTAAGCATGTAGGTATATGCAAAGGGTCACTAGCCAATTTAACTGTCATAGGTCATGGAGTCATAGCTCCTAGGAAAATATTAAAGTAGGCTCGAAATTGACCCTTTAAAATTGCATCTCCTTGATATGGATAAGAGTGATAAATATACGAATCTGATGTTTAATAATTTAAACAAAATTATAAATATTAAAAATTACCAAGGCTATGACCATAAATTAATGCAAATGTAAATCTCTCACTTTATATCAAATCATTAAGATATAACAAGCCATTTAGTCAATCGTGATAGGCCAAGAGTCATGTGGGAAATCAAAGAAATCATAACAATATGTCAAAGGATTTTGTCTCGCAGCCAACCTTAATTGATTTAATATCACTATCAAAATATTAATAAATTTATAGAAGGAACCACTGAGCTCAACCATAGGATGAGTATCTAGGGGTCAGCACCTAGTTGAATCCATGCAACCCAACATCATATAGTTGAACAGGAAGGAATCTCCAAACAAGATACTAACAACAACGATTTATATTAGTTAATGAGGCATCAAATTTTGCATTCATAATTCTAATCACTCAACCAAGAATAAAGTGAACAAACAAATAGAAGATTGTGAAGAGGGAAAACCAAGAGTGGCATAATAAAGGTACATCTATAGTTCAAGGAAATAATGAAGTTGACTAAAAATATTCGAAAAATAGTCATTCATTAAGCATAGGAGGCCACCGGACTAAATATTGAAAACGAGGAGTCATATCTATGCCAAAAAAATGTCTACATAACCCTCATGGGGAGTTTTGTTCAAACCCAAAGAAAATTTTGTAAGGGGGTCAGACCCCAAACGCAACTCGCCGAGACTTAATAATTGACATTCGGAAGAGGAAAATTACAAGGAATGACCTGAGGTGTTGTGAGAAATAGTAAACCTCAATTTAAAATCGCTTCCTTCCCATGCTAGAACGTGCCTGCAATGACATTATCTCCTAAGGTTAGAAAAACCCGTGATTACATAGAAAATTTACAAGGACTAAGCTAGGTAGCGTAAAGTATACTTGTTGCAAGTTGTACTATGTAGAACTCCATCCCTACAAATAAAGAATGTAATAGTTTACAAAAGGCATAACAAAAAGAAACCCAAAAACAACAACTATAGGCTCTGTTCGAGGAAATATCAAAGTAAAATATGGAATGCCAAATAAACAATATAAAACAACTTGTATCCCATGAGCAGGCTTGGGTCATCTACGGATAAAACCCATGTAGACCCATGAAAATCACACAACATGCATGCAGTTTCAAGGGTTCTATGTTTGTTATGCAACAAACTCACAAAAAGATAGATCAATGACTTAAAAATTATCCTCTTCAAGGGGTAAACCTCCTGTACATTAGATAAATGAGAAATTGTTGGATGATACAAATGACAAGAACTCCAATATATATAGGAGTCTAAGGGGTAACAATATAATCATAGCCTACATAACAATAATAATGTAAGGCCACAACAATAACAGCTGTGGGCTTCTAAGGGCACAATAATAACAACATGGGGACTACGTGGGCACAACAATAACAATAAGGGAGTTATCCCAACAATAAAAATAAGGGGTTACACTTGTAGTATATGCACCTAATGTTCCCCTCTCCTTCAAAAAATTCATGTCCTCAATACTTGAGTAGTTCTGTAAGATTTGGTTTAAAATTCCCATCCTCCCATGTGGAATATTTAATGGGTAAGTTCTTCAACTTGATGAGATACTTTGAAATTAATTGATTCTGTAGTTGCCAAGTTCTTATTTCCGTGACTGCTTCAGATTCCAATATGATCTTTCCTTCCTTTTCAAGTTCTAGAAATGTTGTTTGAACTGGGATATTGTCACCTATAACCTTCTTTAAGCATGAAACATGGAAACCTGGGTACACTCAAGAAGATGCAGGAAGCTCTAATTTGTATGCCATAGCACCAATATTTTGTAACACCTTGTAAGGACCAAAATACTTTGGTTATAATTTATTATCCTTCTTAGCTTGCTTGAGGGACATTTGTTTGTATGGTTGTAGCCATAAAAATACCCAGTCACCTACATTAAAAATTCTTTTGATGCGATGTTGATTTCGTTGTTGTTTCATTTGATTATGTTCCAAGGTGAGGTTATCCTTTAAGAGTTCCAGAACTTGTTGTTGATGCCTGATTTGATATTTCGCTACTTGAACCTTATAATATTATCTTAAATATGATGTTTTGGATGGTGGATGACGTCCATAAAGGGCGATAAATGGGGTCATTTTTTCTACAGTATGGAAGGAAATGTTATACCACCATTCAGCCAGAGGTAACCACTTGACCAATTATGTTTATTTATCAGATACAAAGCAATGAAGATATCCTTCCAAATATTTGTTCACTATCTCATTTTTCTCACAAGAATGAGGATGATAAGATGATCTATGATCTAATTGAATACCCCACCAAGAAAACAATTTTGTCCAAAAATTTATAGTTGAAATGGGATCTTTGTCACTTACAATAATCTTTGGGTTTCGATGTAGCTTTTAAATTGTTTCCATAAATGTAGTAGCAAGTGTACTAGCTTTAAAGGGATTAGATAATGCACAAATTGTGCATACTTGGTAACTCTATCAACTACCACCACAATGACACTCTTTTCTTTAGAATTTGGTAATCCTACGATAAAATCTATTCAAGCCTCCTCCCAACATTGATTTGGAATTGTTAAAGGTTGTAACAAACCCAAGACCTTAATTGTGTCAAATTTATTTTGTTGGAAAACGAAGAATTCTTCCACAAACATTTGAATATCATATTTAAGCCCCCCCAATCTAATTTCTTCTTGTCCTTGTGGTAAGTTCTTAAAATTCCCTAGTGCACTCCCAAGGAAGAGGTATGCAATTCCAAAATGACATTTTGTTTGAGTTGGGAATTCTTACAAAGATATAAGTTGTCTTTGTACCATAATGAATCATTTTTCCATCTGAACGTATGAGACATATTGGGACCTTTTTGCAACTTTTGAATGAGTATCCACATTTATTCAAAATTCTTCCATTCATCCCTTGCTTCGATTATGCAATTTGGTTTTATAATAGAAATCACACAAAGAAATCATTTGACATCCTCATCATTTCTTGAGAGTGCATTTGCAACAACATTTTTCTTCCCTTTTTGTAGATTATTTCAATGTCATAACCCAACATCTTTGTTATGAAACCAACTCACAAAAAGATAGAAAAGATAGATCAATGCCTTAAAAATTAGCCTCTTTGAGGTGTAGACCTCCTTTACATTACACAAATGAGCAATTATTGGATGTTAGAAATGAAAACACCTATTTTCTATACATAGGAGTCTAAGGGGTCATAGTATAATCAGATTCAACATAACAATAATAATGAAAGGGAACAACAATAACAATAGTGGGCTTATTTGGGGCACAATAATAACAATACGGGGACTACGTGGGCACAACGATCTAATAAGTGGGTTGCACTAATAATAATAAGGGGTTACACTAGTAGTATAGGGACCTAACAAGCCCCTTTCCTTCAAAAAGTGTTGTCCTCAATGCTTGAGTAGTTCTAGATGGTTCTGTATAAACTTCTCATCCTCCCATGTGGAATATTCAGCAGGTAAGTTCTTCCACATGATGAGATACTCTAAAATTGATCGATTTCATAGTTGTCAATTTCTTGTTTCTGTGACTTCTTTAGGTTCTAATATGATTTTTCCTTCCTCTTCAAGTTCTGGTAATATTACTTGAACTGGGATCTTCTGCAACTTTTGAATGAGTGGAAACACTTCTTCATAATATTTCCATTCATCCCTGGCCTTGTTTATCTGATCTGATTGGATAATAGAAATAGCACAAAAAAATGCTTCCATGTCCTCATCCTTTCTTGATAGTGCATCTGCAACAACATTTTCCTTCCCTTTTTTGTAGATGATTTCAAATTCATAACCCAACATATTTGTGACCCATTTTGTTGTTCTTTTGAAGGTAATATTTACTCTAAAAAGTATTTAAGACTATCATGATCCATTTTTACCTTGAAGTATATTCCCATTAGGTAAGTTCACCATTTCGTAAGTGCATGAAGTATTGCAAACATTTCCGTCTCATAAATAGCTTGCTTGAGGGACATTTGTTTGTATAGATGTAGCCGTAAAAATACCCAATCTCCTACATCAAAAATTATTTCATTGCGATGTTGATATGCCTGTTGTTTCATTCGATTATGCACCAAAGTGGCGTTATCTTTTAAAAGTTGGAGAAATTGTTGTTGATCCTCGATGTGATATTTCACTACTTGAAACTTTTTCTTCTTGATATGTCCTTCTATCTTGAGAGTTTGAGTAGTGGTAATTTCTGCAAATGCATTACAAGATATGGTTGGATTCATTTCTTAATGCTCAATGTGATCTTTCACTTCTTGAACATTTTTCTTCTTGATATGTCCTTCTATCTTAAGAGTTTAAGGATTGGTAATTCTTACCAATGATTTACAAGATATGTTTGGATTCATTTCTTCCTTCTCTGGAGTTGGTTCCTGGTGTATATCCTCTTCTTTTGACATTTCTTAATCCTTTTCTTCCTCCACATAACAATGTATGTAAAATAATTTCTTCTCAACACACTTATGACCCTTAGTGTATTTTCTATCACAATTGTAACAAAGCCCTTTTTCTATTTTTTCTTCCAGTTTTTCTGTTGTAAGCCTTGTAGGTTATGGAAGGCTAGGAGCAAACACACATCCATATTTATATCTATGAGTGGTAAGATTCCTTGTTTCTATAATTCCGCTTTCAATTTTTCTTGGCAACCTGAATGCCTTCTCTAATGAATCAGGTTCCCAAAGACGAACCTCATGTTGAATGTTATCCTTTAGTCCCTATGAAGGAATCAATCCTTTGCTTCTCTAGAATATCATTTACCCTTATATTAAATTTTTGGATGTCCTCAATGTGCTCTTCCATTGAACCCTTCTGTTTGAGATTTATCAACTATCTAAAGGAGGTGTTTCTCTTTGTATCCTGATAATATGGTATCATTTCTTCCGTGAAAATTGACCAGGTGACAAGTGATTTACAAGAAAAAAACTCTCTATACCATACGAACTGATTTGGTTCTAAATATAAACATGCAATATGTACATTTTGTAACAGTCGTATATCATGTAAATAAAAATATTGCTCCATCTATAGTATCCAATTTACTGGATAGCAAAACAAGCTCTGAAATTCAGGCCCACGTTGCACCACGATTTCAGCTCAAATGGGTTTTAATTTGAGTCTGAACCATTATAGAAATAAAATTATAGCAAAAATTCCACGTTGATCTATTTGAGATGGAACTTTGGAGTTTGTAAAAACCCTAACGTCCTTAGATGATATCTCCATAAATATAGCAAGAAACATTTGGAAATATTTTCATATAATTATTTCTCCTCCAATAATTTGAGCACCCTATCAACATGTTGGACATGATCCTTCCAAGACTCGTTTTACATTAGTATATCATAAAAAATACTAAAAAAGAAATTCTAAACAAGGTTTCGAAAATGGAATTCATTAAACCTTGAAATATAGAAGGTGGATTGATAAGGACAAAAGGCATGACCAAAAAATCATAATGACCCTCTTGAATTCTAAATATTGTTTTGAGAATGCCTCCAGTATTCATTCTAATTTGATGATATCCTAAATGAAGGTCAAACTTGGTGAAGTCAATTTCTCCATGGAATTCATCCAACAATTCATCAATGTCAGGAATGGGAAATTTATCTTTAACAATGAACTTGTTGAGCTCCCTACAATCTAGACACATGTGCCACAATCCATCCTTCTTATGCACCAATACTACTCAAGAAAAAATAAAACTTTGAGTAGGTTTAATTATACCAACCTCTAACATTTCTGTAGCCATACATTCAATCTCACCTTTTTGCGCATAGGGATATTTGTAAGGCCTGATGTTTGGAGGAACAGTTCATGGAATCAAATGAATAGCATGATCATGATCAATAATAGGTGGGAAGCTTGTGGGAATCTCAAATATCTTGGAATGATTGTGCAATACTTTTTAGCGATCTATAGAAATAGATGATCTCGATGTTTTAATCTCTAAGTGGAAAAATTGTGCAATTACGCCTTGTTTTTCTTTATTTATATGCATTGTCATGCCATTACAGTTGATTAACTTTCCTAGTTTCCCTATGATACCCCTTAACTCAACTACCTTTCCTTCCCAAAAAGATATCAAGAAACGTTCTTGAAAATTAAAATCTATCATACCCAAATATTGTAGCCATTGGACTCCTAGTACAACATCAACGCCGCCCATTGGAATGGAGATAATTAGAATTTTCGATACATATTCCCCCATGGTTAGACTGAGATTATGGAATTTTCCAGAACAATTTATAGTTCCTCCATTTGCAACCATCACTTGACACTCTATTCTTGGATATAGGAAGCAATTCAATTCCTTGGCTATCTTACAACGAATAAAATTATTGTTACTACCTGAATCAATCAACATTATCACCTTTTTATTCTTGATTTATGTCCTTCTATCTTGAGAGTTTGGGGAGTAGTAATTCTTTCTAATGTAGTACAAGATATGGTCGGATTCATTTATTCTTTCTCTGGGGTTGGTTCCTGGTGTATATGCTCTTCTTTTGATGTTTCTTGTTCCTTTACTTCTTCTTCTTCATAGTCTATGTAAAATAATTTTTTCTCAGCACACTTATGACCTTTAGTTTAATTTCTATCACAACTATAACAAAGCCCTTTTTCTCTTTTTTCTTCCAATTACTATGGTGTCAACCTTGTTGGTTTTGGAAGGATAAGAGAAGCAACACTTCCATATCTATAGTTTTGAGTGGTGGACTTCTTTGTTTCCATAATTTCTCTTTCAACTTTTCTTGCCACCCTGAATTCCTTCACCAATGAATCAGGTTCAGAAAGGAAAACCTCATGTTGGATGTTATAATTTAATGTCCCTCTAAAGGCATCAATACTATGTTCCTCTGAAATATGATTTACCCTTATATTCAATTTTTGAAAGTCCTTAATGTGCTTCTCCATTGAACCCTTTTGTTTGAGATTTATCAATTGGTTAAAGAAGTTGTTGCTATTTATATCCTCATAATGTTCTACCATTTCCTCCTTAAAAATTGACTAAGCGAGAAGTGGTTTACAAGAATGAAGACATCGATGCCATACAAAAAGATTGGGTTTTAAATATAAAGTTGCAATGCATGCCTTTTGTGTGTGTTTCACATTATGGAGATCAACATATTGGTCCATTTGTAATATCCATGTTACCCGATCCTTGCCATCAAAATTCCTCATATCGATATATGCAATATGGTGGGTATTCAATCCAATGTTAGATTCTATGAAATCCTGATTAACATTTCTTTTTTTCTCATCATGAGTTCCATCTATTATGTTTTCGTCATTAGGAAGTGTTTGTTGTAGCAACTTTGTCAACCCTTCCATGTCTACTTTCAAACCATCCTTAAAACCTTCCATGTCTTATTTTAAACAATAATTCAAACCATCCATCTTAGCTTGCATTTCCTTTTTGGATACTCTTTGCGAGAGCGAAATTTGTTGCTTTTGGCATTGTAATTTTGATATATCATATTGTGTTTCTTCCTCTTCTTCATGCATCATAGTACATATTTATGGTTGCTTACTAGGTGCTTCATTTTTCTTACTTTGAGTCATTTTGGAATAAAACAATGATATTTATGCTTCAAAATGCCACTTGAATCACTTCAACCTGATCTTTCGAACAAAACTTATGCAAATTTTAAAACAATACACACTTTTTTCTTGCTTTGTAGGAGCTCAGTATTGAATTTTTTGTATCTCTATAAATTCGGATCTTCAAGGTTTCAAATAAGGTCTTATGGTGTCCCTCTATGTATTCCTTCCAATGCCACAAGTCAGACTAAATTTTGATTCTTCAAGGTAAATTTATGTCAAATATCCATTGATGGCGTGATTATGGACTCGTTCAGTAGAGTGAACTTTTACAGAGTTCCACGTACCACTATTTTGAACTTCGACACTGAAAATGATACACAAGATACTACAGTCCGTTCAATTGTGGAAATGTTTTACAAAATTCAAATCCAGTGCTCGTAGAGGACGATATGATTATTTTATCAAGGCCACCTATGTGAGATAAAATTTTGGAGCATGCAAAAACCATAATTTATGTGGATCATATCTCTCAAACTATACTGAAGAAATAGCTGAAATTTTTACACGCATTTCATCAGGATTTCAGCTCTTTGTGGTAAAACTTTTAGCTTTTGAACATTTGTAGAAAAATAGTTATAGCAAAAATTCCACAATGATCTGTTTGCAACAGCGAAACCATTGAAACCAAAGCTCTCATACCAAACGTTACGCATCCAGCTTAGAAAAGGATAGATCAATGAATAAGAAAGTATCCTCTTTGAGGGGAAAGACTCCTTTACATTACGTAAATGAAAAACTCTTGGATGATACAAATTAAAATACCTCCTTTCCATATATATGAGTCTAAGGGGTCACAATATAATCAAAACCTACATAACAATAATAATGATAGTCAGCTTTGATGGGGCACAATAATAACAATATGGGGACTACATGGGCAAAACAAAAAAAGATGGGGCTAGGCCAACAATAAAAATAAGGTGTTACACTGGTAGTATAGCGACCTACCAATGTTACTACTCGAAATAAACAAAAATAACACACTAATTATGCTAAACCCATTTTAAGTTACTTGTGCATACAACACGGCAATCACACAACAACACATGCCAGAACTCTATGACAAAGAAAATGAGGAAAGAAAGAGATTAGGAAGATGAACTCCACGGTATTCCATACCCAACTAGGGAAAAAAAAGGGGAGAAATTTTAATGAATGACCGTGGTACCTCTAAGGGAGATGGGAATAAATAAAACATCTGTGTCAAACCCAAGCCCTCCAAATGCTAGTCAATTTCATCACCTGACGGGTGCCTTACTGAAGTAAACGTAGCGTAACACTTGAAAGTAAGATAAATATCATTGATTCCTCAAGCTTATTAAGAGGATGATTACAAATTTTGAGTAGAAGGACTCCAAATAAAGACCGTTCTAGTTATTCCTCTCTGTCTCCAAGCTGAAAATGCTACAGTAGAAGAGTACAACTACATAAAAGCGCCAAATGGCCATGACAATTAGATTATAGGTGCATAAACCCTCTCACACTCACAAAAATGTTTTATGAATAAACAAAGTGAAATGAGAGGTGAAAGAGTTAAGGTTCAAGTAGATAAACCAAAACCTTAGAATGAAATCGTGTAAATCGTTGCGATAGATGGAGCCCAATACTAATGGAATGTTTTAATCACATGGACATTTGACATGTGCTAGTCTCATACCACCAAGTGTAAACATATGAGCATAGTAAAAAATTATAGAGCACACCTTACATCCCACATGGGTGCCTGATTACGTGAATTTACATGTTAGAAATAATGAATGGACTATAGAAATGTAGGTTGGATATAAGCTCGATTAGACCCCCAAGTAGTCATACATATTATATGCCTTAGAACTTAAGTAAGGTAAAATTTAGATAAGGACATACAAAAATTACCTCATAAGGTAACAACATTTTTATCATTAGAAGTATCTATACAAAGTATACTAAAACAATGAGTATATCTACATCAAGGATATACATATGGAGTGAGATCGCTAATTGATTACCAAATTTCATAGTGTGAATTTTAAGATAGAATGTTATGTTATAAACTCAAATGTATGTGTTATTATTAGGGGCCAGTGCATGTTACAATGAGACAATATCCATGTAGAACATTGTAACTAAAAAAAACAAATTTAGGAAAAAATTGGGTACGTGACAAATGGTATCAGAGCATAAGCTCAAAAACTAGGCCTACGGGAAACCACTAGAGTGAATAAACTTTTAAATAATGGTGTATATCGGTTTCATTCCTTAGTGAATCTCAGCTTCATCAAACATCTATCAGTCCTCTCATACTACGCCCGGGGTGTTTTGCTTCAATTCAGAGACTCGGTCTTTCTTCCACCTGTATACATGATATTCCCGTTTATGAATCTCAAACTCCACGGGTTGTTTCAAACCTGTGGACTTGCTACACGAGAGGAATGGTCGCCTTGCAAGATTTTCCTTCGGTACATCTCAGACATGTACTTTCATGCTCTTTTTGAATTCAAGCTTCCTTGTCACCATCTGACTCACTGACCTCCAATGCTATGTGCCAATGGACGTGGTTCCCAGTGGACTTCTTGTAGCTTAATACATCCTTGAACTCAAAAGCATATTTGAAAATTCTATTTTCAAACACGTACCTTTCCATCGACGAATGCCACCTTAAAACCTTCGACTTCCATTCTTGGGGTTCCTTGTTTCCTTGAATATTCAAACGTGTCCTTGATGACCTGCATATCTTCAATTCAGACACTCCTACGCATAAGGGCTAAAATCATAACCAAGACATCTACCTTTCCTTCCACCCTTAGATCCAAACTTCTCAATGAAGTGATCTTTAGGTAGGCCATCAAAAGTTCTGCTGCGCCATTTTGGTAATATGGTCTGCTTTAACTTCACCCTAAGGGAATTATGAAGAACCCATTGATCCTTCTGTCTTGTCCCAACTCTCTTTGGGGATTGCTCTTTCACTCTTGCTTGGGCATTGTCTTCACCTTAGCTCTGATGCCATGTTAATTTTAGGCATGTTCTATGCTAGAGCAATTTATTTAAATTTTCACAGTTATCAATCACATCAACATTAAGATAAACTACAGATAGAACATAAATATAAATTTCATAAGACATGCCAAGACAAGAGGACACAAGATGTGGTGGTAGCTAATGACAAACTCCATAATGTGGGGAAACCCTTGATCAATTTTTCTTTTATGTTCTTCAAAGTCCAGCAGAGAAACTGAGAGAGATAGTACATTTACAATAGAAGTCAATACTTTGACTTATGATATGTACAGAGATCAGTTGAAGACATATTGCTTCAACTAATTCTCTAAGGTGACTTCTTCACCTATTATAGTGTTGCACCTTGCCCATTTGCTGCACCTTACCATGTAGCACCATCATGCTGCATCATACTATGCTGCCATTACATCATGTTGTTCATGCATCATTTTGTCCAAGATCATGCTTCCCATTCATCATGTAGCTCCTGGCTAATGTGCATCATCATGCTGCAACATACTATGCTGCCCATACATCCTATAGCTCCTGGGTAATGTGCATCATCATCATTATGTTGCCTGTGCATCATCATGCTGCAATACTATAACACTGTCATCAGCCTTAGCTACTTGCTATGTCTTGCAGCATAGCAAAGTAGCTAGGCTATAGATCCCAAATCATCCATGCAGTCTCAAACTACACAATCATGTTGTCATCTACAGTAATCCATTTTCAATATATATATTACCTGAGTGTGAACGTTGCGCATGTATATATATTGCCTGAGTGACAGCGTGTCGCCTGAGTGACTGCTTGTGTATATATATTCATTGAGCTGCCTATCCACCTGGGTTTTATGTATGTATATTTATTGAGTTGTTGTTGTGTATCCACATACATTCATGAAGTTGTTGCTTACATTACTGTGTGGACAACATATATATATTTTATATATTACAGCGTTCCATTCCAGTGAGCAACAATGATCTCCGATAGGCTCTTCTAGCCTTTTTCTATCCTCACGCTTCATGAAGACTCATCCCATACATAACAATCTCTCGATTTGTAATTTTGTGATGCCAAATGGATGACTGTTATAGGTCAGCGAAGAGAGAACCCTTTGTTTCAATAAGCGGATGCAGATAATGGGAGAGATAGGGCTCCTCTAGCCCTTAAATGGCTTTGGTCTCTTTGGTATTGACCTATCCATCCAATCTGGGGCCAGATTAGATCTACAACCCAACAGTATTCCCATGAAACCCTAGATCAAAGTAGAATGCCGCTTAAGAGAACATATTTCGTATGACGGAAAAAACCTTCTCTGATGACTACTGCTACCTTCTCTCGTTTATCCTTTCACTTCAAGAATGAATTAGAATTGAATATGTGTATGCATATTACTAGGGCATCATCCACGTATAAGCTAGGGCATCATTCAATGCATCTTCTTGATAAGTTGTTGGTCTGCTTGATAATAAATCCATAATCAAAATAAATTCATATCTCCGTAAATAGTTATCGGAATTGGATGATCTTTAGATCAATCCTACACCTCTCGACGAGAGGGATCCAAGAAGAGAGAGGGAGGGAAGAAGAAAGACATAGAGAGTGAGAAGTGAAGAGAGACGAAGAGACCATGGAGAGATAGAGATAAAGTGTGTGTTCATGGGTGAGATAAAGAGACATATATCGAGAGATGGAGACAAGGGGGGAGAGAAGGAGAGATAAGGATAAAGTTATGGATATAGTAACATAGTTGGAGAGAAAGAGAATATTGAAGGGAAAAGTCAGAGAGAGAGAGAGCGAGTGAGGGAGGGAGGGGGGAAGATAGAGGGTGGCAGGAGAGAAAGGGAGACAGAAGAAGAATGAGATAGAGGAGTTCAGAGAGAGGAAGAGAGCAATGGGGCAAGATTGAGGATTGCAAGAAAGAGAGAGAGTGAAAGAGAGAGAGATAGAGAGAGAGAGAGGGTGAGAAAGAGGACTTGAGAGAGAGGAGGAGACAGGGAGGAAGACAAGAAGAGAGAGGGAGGGATAGAGATATGTAGTTGGAGTGGGAGAGAGGGAGGAAAGAAGAAATACATAGAGAGGGAGAAGTGAAGGGAGGGAGGGAGTGAAAAGAGAGATATGTTCAGATAAAGAGGCAAAGCAAGAGAGATGTAGAGAAGGGGGGAGGGGAGAAAGAGGCATATAGTAACAAAGTTGAAAGGTGAAGAGATAGAGAGAGAGGGAGAGGATGTGAAAGAGTGGAGATAGGTAGGGAAAGAGAGATCCATAGATATGGAGTGAGAGAGCGTGTGTCTTTGGAGGGGTGAGATAAAGAAAACATAAGGATAGACGGAGAGAAATAGAGATATAGATGTAGGGCAGAGAGAGGGAAGAATATTTCTTGCACTGCATACATTGACTTTAGTGTAGATGGTGATTTCTAATCCTATTTTATTACTTGCACTAGATGCATTGATTTTAGTGTAGATGTTGATTTCTAATGATATTTGATTATTTGCACTAGAACCATTAATTTCAATGTAGATTATTTCTGATCCTATTTGATTTCTTGCAGTAAATGTATTGATTTCAGTGTAGATGGTGATTTCTAATCCTATTTTATTTATTGCACTAGATGCATTGATTTCAGTCTAGATGGTGATTTCTAATCGTATTTGATTTATTGCACTAGATGCATTGATTTCAATGTAGATGTTTATTTCTAATCCTATTTGATTTCCTACACTAAATGCATTGATTTCAATATAGATGATTGCTAATCCTATTTGATTGCATGCACTAAATGCATTGATTCCAGTGAAGATTGTTATTTCTAATCCTATTTGATTGCTTCCATTAGTGTATTTATTTCAATGTAGATGTTGGTTTCTAATATTACTTTCTTACTTGTACTAGATGCATTGATTTTAATGTAGATGTTGATCACTAATCCTAATTGATTTCTTTCACTAAATGCATTGATTTTGGTGTAGATGGTGATTTTTAATCCTATTTGATTTATTGCACTAGATGCATTAATTTCAATGTAGATGTTGATTTATAATTCTATTTGATTGCTTGCTCTAGGTGCATTGATTTCAATGTAGATGATTTCTAATCATATTTGATTGCATGCACTAAATTCATTGATTTTAGTGTAGATGGTGATTTCTAATCCTATTTGATTGCTTCCACTAGATGCATTGATTTCCATGTAGATATTGGTTTCTAACCTTATTTTCGTATTTGCACTAGATCCATTGATTTTGAATGTAGATGTTAATTTCCTATCCTAATTGGTTACTTGGATTAGATGCATTGATTTTAGTTTACATGGTGTTTTCTAATACTATTTTATTTCTTGCATTAGATGCATTGATTTGATTGTATATGTTGATTTCTCATTTGATGCAATTGGATGTATGATGGTACATTATGTTTAAAGTGATTGAATCAATAGTGCATTGATTTCAATGAGAGTGAAAAAACTTATTGACAATGTACATTGATTTTTCTGTTATAGTAATTCAACCTATAAATATTGGAGAGCAAAGAGAGATAAGGTATGATTTTTGCTGCAACAACTCGATCTAAATATTTAAAGGGCTTACAATTTCAACTTTCCTTTCCATATAATCGATATGAAAATATCAGAAAACTAACAAGCATGACAATAAGAATATTAGAAGGAAATAGTTTGAGATTGACCACAATGAACACTATTTGTAATTGGCTACAATTTTATTATTCACATTTTCTATCATTCAACACTATTACATTGTCACATTGCATTCAAAATTTTTATTTCATCAATTTTCGTCATTAAAGTTATTGATAATATTTATCACTAACACAAATTAAAATTAAAATGACTAGATAAATCTCAAACATCTTTAAGATGGTTTACCAATATTAGATGTTTTTCACATATTATTGATAAAATTAATCATATGTTTGATAGATTTTCCTTGGCTGCACACGACTGAAACCAACCTAGACACATCTTAACTCCAGATCTATCAAGCACTGAGAGTGATCAAATATCTCAAGGTGCAAACCTTTCCTCATGTTTTCCACTCAAAAAATAGGTTTTCACTTTGAGAGATTCAATCTCTTTTGGCGCTTGATAGATCCAAAATTAAGATGGATCTAGGCTGGTTATAACGAAGTTAACAAATCTAATTTAGAAGAATTGACTCTGTGTATGTCTAAATGATTATGGAGTTTCTAGAATGAACCGCATATATTATGATTTATACCAATCCACTTGACTTGAAAAATATGCAACAAATTATCGAAAGTTTTTTTTTGTGTCCTAAGATAAAGCACCAATTACATGAAAAATAAGCTCCATTATTCACAATTTTTTGAGAGACGTTGACCAGATAAACCTTCATCATGTGTTAGAAAAGACTATTTATCATTTGATTAACAAAGACAAGTCATCGATCATGTCTAAGGAAGTGATTCTCGTAAATGCAAGTTGAGGCCCAGTGATTAAGGAAGCAAAATATCGTGGACTATTTGAAAGAAAATACTATGTTTCGTGTAGGGCTAGATGTGTTTGAGGATGAATCATACATGAAGCCTGGTCTTGTAGAAAAAATAATAATTACGATGGATATGTTGACCATATAGACTAGCACATCTGGCATACAGGCCAAAAAAAGTCCATTGCTATACATCTTGTAGGTGAAACAATAATTGACAAATCACATTATTTCATGCTCAAAACAACAAAATTCTAGGAGGTCAGACAAGTCAATGTTTATTTGAGATGAGATCCCAGGAAAGCCAAGTTGTAAAACCATTAATTGAAAGATCAGAGACAGGGAATAATCTTGGTTTTTCTCACCCACTTTGCCAAAACCACTAGAGGGGAGTCCCAGAAGGTGGTTTATTGTTTTCTTAAAATAGCCACTGGTTTGTTGACGGGCGTGTGATGACCACCTAGGGCTTGCATCACTTCCATGATGGCCTTAATAATGTTATTATATGTTAATTACAAAAATTAAAAATGCCTCTGTATGTTTTGTGAAAAGTGTCACACAAAATTAATGTTGATCAAAAACCTCATAATAAAGTCATGGGTTCACAGACTCAGCAATAAAAAGCCAGTTTGATTCCAAGATTCGAGAAACATTACAGTATGTTTTATTTCTTGTCCTCTTGTATTTAAAGTTTCATGTTTTATTTTTCTTCTACTAGTTAAGTGTACGATGCAGTAGGGATTGTTTATGCACCAAAGTGGTGTTATCTTTTAAAAGTTCGAGAAATTGTTGTTGATGCTCGATGTCATATTTCACTGTTTGAACCTTTTTCTTCTTGATATGTCCTTTTATCTTGAGAGTTTGAGTAGTGGTAATTTCTGCCAATGCATTACAAGATATTTTTGGACTCATTTCTTAATGCTCAATGTCATCTTTCACTTCTTGAACATTTTTCTTCTTGATATGTCCTTCTATCTTGAGAGTTTAAGGATTGGTAGATCTTACCAATGATTTAGAAGATATGTTTGGATTCATTTCTTCCTTCTCTCGGGTTGGTTCCTGGTGTATATCCTCTTCTTTTGACATTTCTTAATCCTTTTCTTCCTCCACTTCACAATGTATGTAAAATAATTTCTTCTCAACACACTTATGACCTTTAGTGTATTTTCTATGACAATTGTAACAAAGCCCTTCTTCTCTTTTTTCTTCCAATTTTTTCGGTGTAAACCTTGTAGGCTGTGGAAGGCTAGTAGCAAACACACATCCATATTTATAGCTGTGAGTGGTAGGATTCCTTGTTTCCATAATTCTACTTTCAATTTTTCTTGCCAACCTGAATGCCTTCTCTAATGAATCAGGTTCCCAAAGATGAGCCTCATGTTGAATGTTATCCTTTAAAGTCCCTACGAAGGCATCAATCCTTTGCTTCTCTAGAATATCATTTACCCTTATATTCAATTTTTGGAAGTCCTCAATGTGCTCTTCCATTGAACCCTTTTGTTTGAGATTTATCAACTATCTAAAGAAGGTGTTTCTCTTTGTATCCTCATAATATGCTATCATTTCCTCCGTGAAAATTGACCAGGTGACAAGTGATTTATGAGCAAAAAGACACTCTATACCATACAAACTGATTTGGTTCTAAATATAAATATGCAATATGTACATTTTGTAACAGTCATATATCATGTAGATAAAAATATTGCTCCATCTATAGTATCCAATTTACTGGATAGCAAAACAAGCTCTAAAATTCAGGCCCACATTGCACCACGATTTCATCTCAAATGAGTTTTAATTTGAGAGTCTGAATCATTGTAGAAAGAAAATTATAGCAAAACTTCCATGTTGATCTATTTGAGATGGAATTTTGGAGTTTGTAAAAACCATAACGTCCTTAGATCATATCTCCATAAATATAGCGAGAATATCTGAAATTTGGACCCGACGTTCATAAATATTGTTTCTCAAATGAGTTTGTTTTAGGTTCTGAAACTTCGTAGCGAAAATTCCACAATGAACTAGCAGTGAAACCCTAGAATCCAAAGCTCTCCTACCAAATGTTACGAAACCAACTCAGAAAAAAGATAGAGAAAAAGATCAACGCCTTAGAAATTGGTCTCTTCGAGGGAGCAACCTCCTTTACATTACAAAAATGCACAATTTTTGGATGATACAGATGACAAGACCTACTTTCTATATATAGGAGTCTAAGGGGTCATAATATACTCAGAGCTGACATAACAATAATAATGTAAGGGCACACCAATAAAAATATTGGACTTCTATGGGGCACAATAATAACAATATGGGAACTAAATCGGCACAACAATATATGGTTAGCCTAATATTATGGAATTTTCCAGAACAATTTATAGTTCCTCCATTTGCAACCATCACTTGACACTCTATTGTTGGATATAGGAAGCAATTCAATTCCTTGGCTATCTTACAATGAATAAAATTATGGTTACTACCTAAATCAATCAACATTATCACCTTTTTATTCTTGATATGTCCTTCTATCTTGAGAGTTTGGGGAGTAGTAATTCATTCCAATGCAGTACAAGATATGCTCGGATTCACTTATTCTTTCTTTGGGGTTCGTTCCTGGTGTATATGCTCTTCTTTTGATGTTTCTTGTTCCTTTTATTC
>APFE030313203.1:0-27832 GCA_000404065.3 Pinus taeda
AATAATTAATCTAAATTTGCATTAATTAAAAATTTCCAACATCGTATCTCCATACCTAAAATAGAAGCTTAAAATAAAATAAACCAAAACTATTTCTGTAGAAATCAAATCTTTATTATAATGGATATGAAAGGTTTTGACGTCATGTCCGACAATACTAAAGGGAAATTAGGATGGAGGCTGCAATTTGAATCCTAAAGTGAAATTAGGTAAACGTCATCATCTTTGTTGTTATGACCGAGGGTGGAATTTGATAATTCTGGTGACATGAACAAGTCTAATGACATGTTACACCATAGCAGAATGGAGAATGTGATAGTAAAAGAAAATCTAATGGCGATTCGTATATCTTGTAAGCCTTTAATATTCTCTCAAATATGCACATTGCAGAAAGAAACAAAATCAATCTCAACCGCTTTTGAAAATTAATGTCAATTGTCGTCAATGAGGGATTCTAATTTAACCATGAATGCCATTCCAAAATTTATATAAAGGTTCACTGGTCGTTTATTAATCCCATATGGCTCCTCTTCCTTAGAATTAACTCCAACAGAGGCGACTGGATTTACACTGAATCAGTTCCACTACCATGCATCCTGAGATTCATTCAGTTTTCTTCCTTATACAGAGATTATATGACCTCCAGTCTTGTTAGAGTGTATCACATAATTCTATACATTCTGGTATTCGTAGTCCATCGTCTATTGGAAATCAACGATCTAATGAAGCTGTAAATTTTCGGGTAGGGGGGTAATCCTTTTCCCCCAACATGGACTTCAGATATTCGAAAGAAACGTGGTCGCGTAAAAGGGTGAGCCCCATCTGGAGACCACACCCATACTCCTCTTCGACCTCTCTAACAATGCTCGGAGAAAAGGCATATCGTATTGTCTTATAGCCCTTTGCAAACTTGCAAAACACCCCCGATTATGTGCTTCAAAAGAAGAACTTGAGGATTAGATAAGATTTGAGGATAGAAAATCAAATATCTTGCTTAAAATCAAGTATTAATGAGAAGCTTGCACAAGACTTGCGGAAAGAAAGCATACATTTTTTACATTTAATAATTGGAAGTGAAAATATATTGAGCAGAAGCATAAAATTTATGCAATAAGGTCGTAATGGTATATAACGATAATATGGTCCACTTTGTTCTTATGTAACAAATACAAGATGCTTCGAAGACAGACTTCTTGGCCCACCTGTAATCAGAATCAACTAATCAGCACGAGCTTGGCCCTTCCAAGGAGATTTTTATATCGATAGTCTTGCTGCCAGGCACATATTTGTAATCGTTATTGGACTGGACATGGTTTTACCGTAGATAAAGGCCGTTTTTGTTTCCCAATGTCTTGCCTTTGTACAGGGAGGAGCTTCTATAGATATTGAAGTTCCCAAGCACCATGGGAGATCGAAACTCTCGGTCGATAGTGCTACCGCCTAGCGTGCAGGGACTTGCTTCACTTGGGTTTCTTGTAGCGTCTGCACGACATCAATTGGTCTCTGAAGCCTTTCAAATTGCTTCAGAAGAGCGTCCATGGCAACTGATGAAGATTCCGGATTCGTAGCAGGCAGTACATAACCGAAACCGCGGAGACACATAACATAAACTGTAATTACACTCCAATTACACAATTTCAATTCATTTTAAAAAAACATTGGGCACGAATAACAGTTTGAATTCAAAAATTTCAATCCGGTTTGAAATCCAATTTTGAAATGCTATATACGCGGAGATAAATTTAATGTATGTACGTCAAATTGAATGATGGAAACGCTGGAGCCGATCCGTGAATGCGATGGCAACTCTTAAAAACAAGACACGTATCAGGCAGATGGCTAGTTATAAAAACAAGACACGTATCATCGGCGCCATACTTCATGACCGGAATTGCAAGGTTGGCGGCGGGCAGGGTCGCCGGGGGCTTTTCGCTGGGCAGCGGGAAAGGTAAATTCGATGCTGTCCCTGGGCTCTGACAGAGGTACCTCCATAGCATTAACTCTGCTATGGAGGTGGAAATAGGAATTGCCCTGATGTGGCTCATTTTGATGTGATTTTGTCAACATCAGAATCTGTATCTACCCAAATCCAACACGATGTGACTCTCCATCAAGCTCATTAATGTGCAGTGGGTGGTGGGTGGAGGAATAAAATTCAAATCAAAATTGCAGAAGCGAAAACTGCACATTTCCTCATACTTCCTCTTTTGCACATTGCTCCCCATGCAAAACGAGAGACCACACAGCAAAACCTGCTCCCCTGCAAAATGAGAGACATTGTCTTGGTGCTCAACCTATCACTACCATCCTACGCTTCCTTGTCTTGGTGCTCAACTGATCTGGATTGCTCTAACGATAGTGCTGGCAATTAGATTATCGATTAAGCTCTTCAGTTACTTCCACTAATTAAGTTAAAATGCACAAAAATAATTGAGGTTGAGTTTGATAACCCTCTTTTCAATTCTTGTGTAACCCAACCTTTAGTTTCACTTGAAATTTTCACAGGATCTCTAAATTACCACGGTGTTGACCAACTTTAGACTTTCTAGACCCTTTCTTTCCAGTAGAAGTTCAAAAATTCTATAGAAGAATTATTCCCTTGCGAGGTAAATCTCAAGGAAATTTTAAAGAAATTCAGAACCAATGTAATATATTTGGTGTACTCATTCAGTCCATGGAGGATTATTTACTAGGGGTGGAAGCCATTTTTGTAGTGTACTGGATCACTGAATCAAATAATTGCTAGATTAAACTAGCCACTATCAGAATATCTGCCCAAGCTTCTCTTGGTAGCATAGTTATGCGACTCAATAGAGGTTTAACTATTGATGTGGTCTACCAATTTAATTTGTGGGGTTTAACTTTCATCCATTACTTTTTAGCAGTGTATTGATTTATCTTCACATGAATGTCTCAGAATCCATTTCCATGCAGTAATAAGAAATCTTTAATTAACTTGTAAATTTTGTTCCCAATATATTGCATACATATATAAACTCTATACTCAATTTTTTTTGGTCCTCTTGAAACTCTTTTTGTGGCTCCTTAATCTGATTCATAAATTCTTTGGTGCCATTGCTTTCGTTTTCACCATGATGAACCTTTACTTAAGATAAAAGGGGCAAACATAATTGGTCATCTAAATTTGGCTTAAAATAATACTATACAAAACAACTATTATCTTAAATAAAGTTTACTTTTGAGCCGTGGTAAGTGACCCTTAAGCAAATATTCTGTTACATGAATGGAATCACTGTTGGAAAGAGTCTTATGAAATTAGATAACATTAAGTATAACTGCTGCAAAAAAAAAGTAACCAACACAATAACGACAATTCGACTACCACTGCCTTTTGTGGTCAAATTCAAAGATTTTGCTGAAATTCTTCCTACAACGCTAAGGTTGGGGGAAGAGGAAGACATTTCCTCTTACACAAGGTCGCCAATTGTTGTATTTAAGAGATCCCCAAGAAGAAGAGGGTGAAGTATTTGGTCTTGTCCATCTGTAATGCAACATAGAAGGATGACATAATCCCCAAGAGATTATTTCAAATCACCTAGAAATGTTTAACAATTCACTCTGGAAAACATTTTGTACACTGCTCAACGTGTTTTCCAGCAAAGAATTTCAACAATTTAAGAATTTATTGTTAATGGGCCGATTGTATAAGTTATAAGCACAGCTCAATAAAATCCATTATCGGCAATTGGAACTCAGTAGATCTCTTACAACCTAAAACAAATAATACATCCAGTGTGAATTATAATGTGGGAGTGCCATAACAACTCCTCGATAATTCTTAAAAGTAAGAGAAAGAAAGAAAAATACTCCAACATGATAAGTGTCCATCAAAACAGATTAGTAGGTCTAACTATAGTCTATAACCAAAAGATATATACATAAGAGTGTATAGATTTAATTATACCATTGTAGAGTCCAAGACTAGGAAGCCGACAATCTTGGTGATGAAACTGTGAGAGAGCTTGCTGGTAATTGACAACTAATTAATGTAAATTTGGGTAAAATTGTATTACTTATTGACAAGTTTTTTTCATACCAAATCAACAGTTATGTAACTGAGGAGGCTCATATAAAACTGATGAATGCTCGAACTATTATAAGGAGAATCATTTATTGATTGAATAGAAATTCCAATCCCTTACCCTATGAATGTTTCCTTGACACCTTGTCAGGGTTTTACCACGTCAATATTGAGTTTTTACATGTGGCTGTATTCAGTTTCTTTTCCCTTGTTGTTTGATAACCTCCTGTAACTATAAATGGTATCAGAGTAGTTGAGTTGAGTTTGAAGGTGAATGTGTGTGAAAGAAAAAACGCTACGTAAAATCATACGTGAATTTTTTTTCAGGCGTGGTGAAAGAAACTACAGTGAATTTGTGGATTCTTTGGAGGCATTTGCAATGAAGCCAGAGCTACCACATCAGTTGAGGAAGCTCCTACCAGCAGACTAGAAGAGCTGTGTTTGTGTGGTTTACAGTGAAGCTAGAGCTGCCACATTCGTTGAGGAAGCTCCTGCCGCGAGAGTAGAAGATATGCATGCGTGTGGAAACTAGGCCTGCGTGTGGCAACATCTATTGAGGAATTAGTGTAGCATGCCCCTATCCAGGACCTAAGTGGAGGGCCATTTTCATTTGCTGCCTGTTGCAAACCGTCAAGGAGGTGTGCGCTGGTAGAGGAAGCAAGAGCCATGGAGGTGTTACTAGCCTAAAGACCCGTCAATATCTCTACGTGTTGCTAGCCTAGAGACCCATCAATCCATCTGTGTGTTGACCCAGCAAACCTGTGTGCTAGCCAAGGAAGCCCTCTGGCCTAGTGGTTGTTGAGAAGAACCGCCTGCGTGTGAAGGGAACATCGTTTTTGCATAGAGACTTTGCCACTGCAATCATTCAGGAAGAAGGTTTTGCGTCAATCCACTGTGGAAGATCCAAGTAATTGTTATTTACTGTGAAATAATTTCAAAGAAATTTTTTCAAGAAATTTTTTGGACACAAGAAAAAAATAGTGGAAATTTTTTCCATAAATTTGTTAAAATTGATGGGAGCAGAGTAGGGTTTCATTAATTTGAGGGAAAGAAAAAAAAAAGTTTTTTTCAACAAAATGTATTGAAGGGTTTCTCTGTTTGAAAAATGGGGGCATTTAAAAAATAAAATAAAATAACAGAATCTAGAAAATTGAAATAACTTTTTTTTTTTTTTTAAATGTGAGATTGAGAAATTTGGCTTTTACTCAGATCTCTGAAGAAGGGAAACCAAAAATAAACCCTATTTCAAAAAAAAGGGAACCCTAGGAGAAAGGATTTGGAGGAAATAAATGGGTAAAATGACAAATGCAAGGTTCGAGGTGGAGAAATTCACTCCCCAGAACAACTTTGCTCTTTGGAAACTAAAAGTTAGGGATTTGTTGGTGCAACAAGGGCTACACAAAGCTTTGGACGAGGCAAATAAGAAACTTGCTAGCATGAAATATTTGGACTGGGAGGACTTGGACGCCCGAGCTCTCAGTACCATGAAGTTATGCCTGGCGGATGAAGTTCTCTTCAACATTGTTGAAGAGAGTACAACTTCAGGCTTATGGGAAAAACTGGAAAAACTATATATGACAAAGTTGTTAACCAATAGAATTTATTTGAAAAGGCAGTTGTACAGTCTTCTAATGAAGGAGGGTTCAAAAGTTGCAGAGAATTTAAATGTTTTTAATACACTTATATGCCAATTACCAGATGTGGAAGTTAAAATTTAGGAAGAAGACAAAGCTATAACCTTGTTGTGTTCTCTGGCCAACTCATGGGACTACTTCGTAACTTCAATTAGTTTGAGCACCACTGATTCTTTGAAATTTGAATGAGTTGAGGGAGCTCTCTTGTCTGAAGAAGTACGAAGGAAATCTAGTAGTAAAACAGCAACACTAGAAGCCATGATAGCTAGAGGATGGTCAAGGGAAAGAGGAGAGAAAAAAGGGGTCTTCTAGAACTAAATCAACGGGAAAGAAGTGTAAGGAAAAATGTTGGCACTGCAACAAAATTTGAGACCTTAAGAAACACTGTTGGAAATGAAAAGATTCTGATAACCCAAAGAAGGAAGCAAATCGGGTTGACTCAGGTATGACAAATGAAGTTTTATTTGCTGAAGAATTATGTATGATAGATGAAAATTTACCTATATGTAATGTCTCTCAGGGTTTTGAAAGTTGGTTGTTAAACTCTGGTGCTTCTCATCACATGTGTCCACATGGAAATTGGTTTACTTCATATGAAGATGTAAATTGTAGTTCTATGTTTGTGGGTAATAATGTATCATGTTAGACTATTGGGGTCAAAAATATCATGATTAAAATGTATGATAACATAGTTAGAACATTAACTAGTGTTAGACACGTACTTGAATTGAAGGAAAATTTGATTTCTTTGGGAGTGTTGGATTCAGATGGTTATAAGTTTACAGGTCAGAATGGAGTGTTGAAAGTCTCTAAAGGTGCCGTAGTTGTTATGAAAGAAGAAAAGATCAGAAATCTTACAGGCTCAAAGGAAGTACTCAGGTCATTGAAGCAGTGATTGTGTCAGAAAAAGAAGGCCTGTGGCATCAATAATTGGGTCACATGAGTGATAAAGGTGTTCAAATACTGATGAAACATAAATCACTTCCTGATCTGAAATCTTTGAAGTTGGATTTCTGTAAACATTGTGTGTATGGAAAGCAATGTAAACAAAGATTTGAAACTAGAAATCATAATAGTAAAAATATTTTAGACTATATTCATTTTGATCTGTGGGGACCATCTCCTGTTGTATCATATGGAGGTGCTCTATATTTTTTAACATTTATTGATGATTTCTCCCATAAAGTTTGGGTCTTTATGCTGAAAATAAAGCTGATGTATTCAATATATTTAAAAAATTTAAAGCAATGGTAGAGAAAAGAACATGCAAAGCAATTAAACGTCCAAGAACTGACAATGGTGGTGAATTTACTTCAATAGAATTTGATTAAAACTGTAAGGATGACGAAATTATTAGACGCAAAACTGTTGTTTATACTCCTCAGCAAATGGTGTTGTTGAACGTATTAATCAGACTCTTCTGGAAAGAGTCAAAAGCATGATCAACAATGTAAACCTGCAAAAGGAGTTATGGGCAGAAGGAATATCCACTGGTTGTTATTTAGTTAACAAATCACCTTGAGTAGCAATTAAATGTAAAATTCCTCAAGAAGTTTGGTCAAGTTAGTCTTGTGATTATTCACATTCAATGATATTTGGATGTGATGCTTATGCTCTTATTCCTACAAATCAACGTTAAAAATTAGATCCAAAATCAAAATGTTATGTCTTTGTTGGGTATGATTATGTGGTGAAAGGATACAGGTTGTGGGATCCTACATCATGGAAGATAGTCATTAGCATACATGTAACATTTGATGAATCTTCTTGGTTAAAGTCAAACGTTGAAAGAATTGAACATGAATAGGTATCACTAAATCATCAAATTCAGTTGGAGGCTAGACCTTTTTGTGAAATTCAAAAGGAAGGTGATACTTCTGGAGAAAAAGGTGTTGATGATACTGTTGAAGATTTTGAACCAGTTCAACAACCAGTCACTCCAAGAAGGTCTATAAGGAAAAGAAAAATTCCCAAAAGCTATGAAAGTTTTGCTTTATCTTTTGCTTTGATTACTGAAGATGGGGAACCTTCTTGTTATCAGGAATCAGTAGATGATACTGATAGCGAAAAATGGAAAATGGTTATGGAAGAAGAAATGGATTCATTAGCCAAGAACAATACCTAGGATCTTGTAGAACTTCCTGAAGGGAGAAGTGTTGTTGGATGCAAATGGGCCTTCAAAATAAAACGAAAAGTTGATGGAAGTATTGAAAGGTATAACGCGAGACTCATAGTAAAAGGGTATTCTCAGGTTGAAGAAATTGACTTTCATGAGATTTTTTCACTAGTTGTAAAACCTATTTCTATTCGTACTATGTTGTCACTACCTGCATTACTTAACCTTGAGTTAGAACAGTTATATGTTAAAACAACTTTTCTAGATGGTGATTTGAATGAAGAGTTATACATGGAACAACCAAAAGGTTCTGTACAAGGTTGCAACAGAAGATTAGTTTGCAAGCTCAAGAAATCATTGTATGGTCTGAGGTAGTGTCCTAGACAATGTTACAGGAAGTTTGACTCCTTAATGGTGAGCCAAAAATTTATTAGAAGCGAGTATGAACATTGTGTATACTTCAAAAGTTTCAATGGCATATTCATTATCTTAGCTTTGTATGTTGACGATATGCCTATTGCGAGAAAAAGCATGGAAGAGGTCAAATGGTTAAAGGCTTAGCTCTCAAGGATGTTTGATATGAAGGATCTTGGAGCATCAAAACATATCTTGGCCATGGAGATACTTAGAGACAAGAAGAATGGTAAGCTTTGGTTATCACAGTAGAAGTATGTGGAGAAATTACTTGAAAAGTTCTGTATGAACAATGTGAAACATGTTAATGTTCCATTAGCTTCCCATTTTAAGCTTTCTTTAGTTTTGAGTCCTAGAACTGATGAAGAAAAACAAGATATGTTTCATGTACCATATGCAAATGCTCTAGGAAACTTAATGTATGCAATGGTATCTACAAGACCTGACATTTCACATGCAATTGGAGTTGTCAGTAGGTTCATGGTAAATCCAGGTGAAGAACATTGGCGAGCAGTGAAATGGGTGCTTCAATATCTAAGAGGCACAAGTGACCATTGCATCATCTTTAATGGTAGTGAAGGATCATTATGCGGATATGTAGATGTTGATTATGCAGGTGATTTGGACAAAATAAGATCTACTACAGGTTATGTCTTTACTCCCGCAGGTGGAGCAATTAGTTGGACGTCAAAGTTCAAGAAACAATTGCATTATCCACTACCAAAGTAGAATATATAGCTGCTTCAGATGCTAGTAAAGAAGCAGTTTGGTTAAAGGGTCTACTTGATGAGATTGGAAGGACGCAGGAGAAAGTGAATGTACTTTGTGACAGTCAGAGTGCTATTCACTTGGCTACAAATCCTGCGTGTCACAACATAACCAAGCACATTGATGTAAGTTATCATTTTCTGAGACGTGATCGATGGCAGAAAAGTAGCTCTTCAAAAGGTCCATACATGGGAGAATTGTGCAGACATATTCACAAAGCCAATTACAGTAGAGAAGCTGTGAAGGTGTTTGGCCTCTCTTGACTTGCAGAAGATATGGTGAATGGGCATGGGCAAGGGATTAGGAAAATTGTTGACAAGGTGGAGTTTGTTGGTAATTGACAACTAATTAATGTAAGTTTGTGTAAAATTGTATTAGTTATTGACAAGTTAGCTTCATACCGAATCAACTGTTATGTAACTGAGGAGGCTCATATAAAATTGATGAATGCACAAACTATTGTAAGGAGAATCATTTATTGATTGAATAGAAATTCTAATCCCTTGCCCTGTGGATGTTTCCTTGACACCCTGTCAGGGTTTTACCACATACATATTGAGTTTTTACTTGTGTTGTTGTATTTTGTTTCTTTTCCTTTCTTGTTTGATGACCTCCTATAACTACAGAGCTCGAGGTAGAGACAATATTCAACTCTCCTGATCCTCATGACTGGCAGTTGGGGAATTAAGGAACCAACTCATTTTCAGAGTCATTAGGCACCATGAGGGGATCTGGTTGTATCACCTTGGAGGGAAGGGATCATGTAGGAGCCAAGAAACCTCACTCTCTTTATTATGAAACTAGCTCCCAAAAATATAGAAAATATAGATCAGCACCTTGGAATTTAGACTCTTCGAGGGGGAAACCTCCTTTACATTACACAAATGAACGATTCGTGGATGATACAAATGACAGGACCTCCTCTCTTTATATAGGAGTCTAAGGGGTCATAATATAATCAGATTCGGCATAACAATAATAATTTAAAGGCACAATAATAACAATAGTGGGCTTCTATGAGGCATAATAATAAAAATAGTGGGCATCTGTGGGGACGACATGGGTACAACACTATAATAAGTGGGGTGTACTAATAACAATAAGGGGTTACACTAGTAGTCGCCATTCTTCCATTCATACCTTCCTTTGTTTATCAAATTTGGCCAGATAATTGTACTAACCTCTACCATTTATGTAACCATATGTTCAATTTCACTCCTTTAGGCATATGGATATCTATAAGGCTTGACATTTGGAGGAACACATCCTAGAATAAAATGACTAGCATGATCATGATCATGAATAGGTGGGAGACCTTTGGGAGTCTCAAATACCTTAGAATGATTGTCCAAGATTTTTTGGAGATCTAGAGAAATATATGATTATGATGTGCGAATAGGTAGCAAACATAATTGTGCAATTACGCCTTGTTGTTCTTTCTTTAGAAGCTTCATCATTCTGTTAGAGTTGATTATCTTTCCTAGTTCCCCTTTGATACCCCTTAATTCAACTTACTTTCCTTCCGAAGAAAATTTCATAAAAGGTTCTTGAAAATTAAAAGCTGTTGTACCCAGGGATTGTAGCCATTGGACTCCTAGTACAACATCAACACCACCCATTGGAATAGAAAACATTGGGCTATTCAATAAATATTCTCCCATGTATAGCTTGATATTATGGCACTTTCCAGAGAAATTTATGGTTCCTCCACTTACAACTATCACTTGACACTCTGGTGTTGGATCTAGGAAGCAATTCATGTCCTTGGCTATCTCACAATTAATAAAATTATGGCTACTACCTAAATCAATCAACACTATTACCTTTTTCTTCCTGATGTGTCCTTCTATCTTCATATTTTGAGGAGTGGTAATTTCGACGAATGCATTAGAAGATATGGTCGGATTCATTTCTTCTTTCCTTGGGATTGGTCCCTGGTGAGTATCCTTTTCTTTTGATGTTTCTTGATGCTTTTCTTCCTTGTATTCAGGGTTTGATCCTTCTTCTTCTTGATATGTTCTTCTATCTTGAGAGTTTTGGTAGTGGTAATTTCTTCCAATGCTTTACAAGATATGGTCAGATTCATTTCTTGATGCTCGATGTGACCTTTCACTTCTTGAACATTTTTCTTCTTGATATGTCATTCTATCTTGATAGTTTGAGGAGTGGTAATTCTGGCCAATGCATTACAAGATATGGTTCAACTCATTTCTTCTTTCTCGATGTGATCTTTCACTTCTCGAACATTTTTCTTCTTGATATGTCCTTCTATCTTTAGAGTTTGAGGAGTGGTAATTCCTACCATTGTAGTACAAGATATGGTCGGATTCATTTGTTCTTTCTCTAGGGTTAGTTCTTAGTGTATATCCTCTTCTTTTTATATTTCTTTATCCTTTTCATCATTAGGAGGCCTTTCTTGTACCATCTTTGTCCCACCTTCCTTCAAACCTTCCATGTCTTTCTTCAAATCTTCCATGCCTTTCTTCCAATATGCTTTCATACCACCAATATCAGCTTTCATGGCATAGATACAACTATTTATCTTTTGCTTCTCTTGAATAGCATTTACCCTTATATTCAATTTTTGAAATTCCTCAATATGCTCTGCCATTGAACCGTTTTGTTTGACATTTACCGATTGGCTAAAAAAATTGTTTCTCTTTGTATCCTCATAATGTGCTATCATTTCCTCCATGAAAATTGACAACATAACAAGTGATTTACGAGAACAAAGCCCTTTATACCATAAAAATTGATCTGGTTCTAAATATTAACACGCAATACATACCTTTTGTAAAAGTGGTACACCATGTAGATCAAAATATTTCTCCATTTGTAGTATCCAATTTATCAGATCCTTGCAATCAAACATCGTCATCTCTCTTTTTCTTGATTTTAGGAGCTCGATCTTGAAACAACTATAAATCTCTACTTTCAGATCTTTATGTTCTAAAATCACAACCTATAGTAGGCCTCTACGTCCTCCTTCCACTGCCACTAGTCTGATATAATTTAGATTCTCCAAGAAAGAGTTATGCACACTCTCCCAAGATGACCTGATTATATAACTTTTTCGAAGAGCGAACTTGTATGAAGTGCCACGTGTCACTTTTTTGACCTTCAGATCTAAAAAATATACACAGGAAACTACAGTCTATCCTCTTTCTGTAACTTCTGACGAAATTTCAATCTGATGCTCAAAACAAAAGTTATGATGATTTTCCCCAGGTCACCTGTTTGGAATGTAATTCAGGAGGCTACAGAAAGGCCAACTTCCTTAGATCATATCTCCGCAAATATTGTGCAAAAAGCTTTGAAATTCGAACCTGAGGTTCAATGTGATTTCATCTCAAATGGGTTTTTACTTTCGCTTCTCAAACATCACAGAAAAAAATTTATAGCGAAATTGCCATGATGGCCTATTTCGAGCAGTGAAACCATAGAATCCAAAGCTCTGATACCAAGTGTTATGAAACCAGCTCACAAAAAGATAGAAAAGATAGACCAGTGCCTTAGAATACAGCCTCTTCAAGGGGGCAACCTCCTTTACTTTACACAAATGAACAATTCTTGGATGATACAAATGACAAGACCTCCTTTCTATATATAGGAGTCTAAGGGGTCATAATATAATTAGAGCCAACATAACAATAATAATGTAACAACATAATAATAACAATAGTGGGCTTCTATGGGGCACAATAATAATAATAGTCCACATGTATGGGGACTACATGGGTACAAAAGTATAAGAAGGGGGTTGTACTACTAACAATAAGGGGTTACACTAGTAGTAAAGGGGCCTAACACTCTTACCATATAAGGTCAAAGGAAAGAAAGTCTGGGCAGATCCCTAGCTGCTCAGATGAATTTGGTGAGTTGCCCAGGGTGAGTTGGAGAAGTATAATAAAGGCGAGAGTTAAGAATGTTGCTTTAGAAGATATAAGAATCCTAATTCAGATAACATAAGGATAAATTCGTTCACGAAATATTCAAGCATTGCTCATAGGCATTGCACCAACATTGTAATGGCTTTATGGCCATGTGATTTTGATACTTCAGATTGGGAACAATCTCCTACAATTTCAATCATTTCTTTATCACTCAAAAAAGATCCAACAAATTCATCAGTCCAACAATAGTATTTAGAGTTCATAACAAATATGATTTCTCCAAAGTTTATTTTCTTGTATTTCAAAAATTATTTGAATCAGACTTGGAGAACAAAATTTATGAAACAGTGATTCGAACTCAAAATGATTGACAACAACAAATATCACTTACTTCAAGGGCTTCCTACAAAGTGAAATTTTAAGCAATTTTATGTCATAGATTTTGACACCAATCTGAATGTTTCTAATGCATTTATTTGATGATCTTGTTATAGATAAGCATAGTAATGGGCAAGAAAGTGGCACTAGAATATGATTCCTTGAGACCTGGATTTCATTCGTAAGTGTATTATAAGGAAGGGGCATATCCATATAATGCACTGAGCTAGAGAGAGCTTCATTGAGTAGGTTATTTACGGGTATCCATGATAACCATTGTATACAACCACCACCATTATTTTCTATCAATTTTTCCCAAATAGGAGACAAAGATTCAGCCAACCAAATTTTGATTGTCCCCAGGACCACAAATTGAGAATCAAAGATAGGTTGTAAAAGTAAGTGCCCAAGAAGTGGTAAAAGGGCCTTCTATTTTATATTATTTATTCTCCAAGTGGAACAAGAAGGTTGATGTTGTTACTCCCAACAAAATATTCCGTCATTCCAATAATTGTCTAGCAAGGCTCTCCTCATCATGATGGTAAGCGGAATTCTCTAAGACATAACCAAGAATTGAGCCACCTTCACTTGCATAACAAAATTTCTTTTGAAAGAACAGAACAATATTTTCCTATTTCCTAGTTCCAAACCATCAACCATGGATGGGATAGAGCTTTACAAACCAGCCATGGAAAATAGGAATAATTCCATTTTTACAAAGTCATTGTACTTGATAAGGTTGTCAATCTCATCCAAATATGTCCCAACCTAAAATGTGAACCACTTTATGGTCCATCATGATGCTAATCCATCAAGAAATTTTCTCCATGATTCATACTCAGTCATGGTATAGAAAGACAATAGCCACCCATATTTATGGGTTTCATTTACAATAGGAGTAATGAATTCAACATTGAGGATTCAACAAGCTAGATTGTTCAAAATAGTGAGTGACCTAATGGGCCATCTTGACTTGAGTCATTATCTGAAACAACTACTAATTCCTCATGACCTTTTACTTTTACAAATCCTGAAAGCATAACTGCTAAAACCTTCATATCTTCTTTGTCTTCCTGTACCTGTTTCCTTTTCCAGACCTTCTTATTCTTGCAATCTCGAGCCATGTGCCCATAGTTATGACACTTGAAGCATTAAATGTTGTCCATAGGTGATTCCATCTGATATCTGCAACTGTGATCACTATGGCTATAGTCATAGCATTTGAAATATTCAATATTTGGCCCATCTGACACATATTATCTTCTGACAAAATCAGCATGGAACCTATCTTGTGATCTTGCAAACTTACTTCTAGGGTTTTGCAAATAGTGATTGTACCTGTCAAAAACTTCACAATCCCTAGCCATATGTCCATAGTTAGCACATAGCAGGAAATAACCATTAAAAAAATGAACATACATAGAATATTTTTCATTCTTATCTAGAGGTGGTGTTGTAGTTTCTTGTGGTCCTTTGTTGTTGATTGCTTTCATCTTGTTCTTTGGAGTTGCAACATTCTTCTTCGGCTTTTCACTTTGATCAACTTCCTTCTTAAAATCATCTTGTGAAGCTGTGGAGCTTGTACCTTCATCAACTGGAGCTTTACCAAGTTTAATTTCCTTTCTTTTTTCTTCTTCATCTATCTTATCTTCTAAGTGTTCTTTTTATGATCCCTTGAGTTTTTTGATCTCATCATGAGCTGCATCAAGTTATTTTTGCTTTTGAGCAAGATCTTCTTGGAACCGTCTTTTCAATATCTTCCTTCCTTTTTATGCCTCCTCAACCTATAGCTTGAGAAGAGTGGTCTTCTCTACTTCTCTATTGAGAACTTGTATCTGTTCCTTCTACTTCTCATTTTCAATCATAAGCCTTCTTATTTCTATTGAAGATGTTTCTAATTCCTTTTGCTTTTGTTTAACGACGGATAAGTATCTTTGATCATATTCATTCCTTTCAATGTCTGCTGCCTGCATCTGTTGTATGATCCTACTAATCTCTACAAACACTGTGTTGAGTTCTTGTTGCTTCTATTGGACTTCTCTCTTGAGGTCTCGTGTCATTGTATTATTGACTTCTTCCAACCTCTTTTGAAGTGACTCTTCAATACACTTGTGTTCTTCAACTTCAATTTTAAGACCTTGAACCTGTTCTTCAAGAGTATTGGAATGGATCTTCTTAGCCTTAGAGCTGTTTTATAAGCTTGATTTCCTCCTTAGAAAATTATTCTATGGTTAACCCCTCTTCATCATACTCAGAAGGATCTGAGTTTTCAATAAAATCTTGACCTGATTTCTTTGTTGAATAGAGATTATGAAGATTTTCCCAAAGAGCTTTAGCTATTGAACATTGAACAACTTTTGTTTTCACAAAATTTGGCAAAACATTCAAAATTAAATTCATGGCCTTTCAATTGTACCTTTAAGATTCATCAGTAGATGTGTCTCCAAAAATAATCGATTCCAATACTCCAAGTGCCTACCAAGATACTTCCATTCTCAATTCCCATATCCAGTAATTATCTGCATCAAAATTAGGGATTGGTACACAAGACTCACTTTCTTGAGCTTTTGTTGTACCTATACCTTCCTTTGAAATCCTTCTAACCCTCTTCTTTGAATTTCACATCTCTATGCTCTGAAAAGAAAGTATTGAGCAGGGATGGCCATAAATAGTGTATGAAGTTGATAAAAAATCCTTTGATGTTTGAACCATCATGATATTGGTTGCCATAATAACAAGATGGCCATATTTCAGAATTTTGATATTGTCATATTCCTTTTCATGTTGTAGAACAAAGATTGCTTGATATGTTGAATATCACCATTTTCCATGATCTGTTTGTGCCTGGGTTTCCTTACATTCAACAACTTACCTCTGGAAGGAAACACACCATAATGGTTTTGACCAAAAACAATCAACCTTGGCATCACAACAACCTTAGCTCACTCTCTCTTTGTTAAAATCATATTACATTCTTAGAATTCTTTCTCCCTGTATCGTTTGTATCATCAAGCTCATACCACTGGTTTGAGGGAGATCGTGCATCATGAAGCTTATACCACTGGTTTGAAAGAGATGGCCTAATAACTGCATAGTAATGCCCATCCAAAATAGCCATGTGGGCCAATGTATTGTGAAGAATGTACAATTTACATACACTTGTATTTGCATTTGAAGGAAAATATTTTCCATCAATTTTCCCTGTTGTTACCTTCCCAGAGTAGGAAACAATGAATATGTTCATCGTCTTTTCCATAAGAATCAAATACAACATTAATAGAGATTGGGATGCTAGAACTGTTCAATATGCGGGGCCTATGATTTTTACCAACCAACTTCAGAGATTTTTTGGTACTTGTTACAACAAGCTATCACCTTATGGTGTCCCCTTCCTTGATAATACCATCCTTTTCTCTAAAATTTAGACAACTTCATTCACCTTTATTAGTAATACAATTACTTTCAACGCTACTAACACTAGCTATGCTTTCCTCTTTAGGATTTCCCTTCTTTTGAGGAGGATACAACAATGTCCATGCTTTTTCCTATGTTTTAATTTCTCTTGTACTTTGTTTAGCAGTCTTGGACTTGTCTACTCTCTTAAGAGAGAAGAGAAATGGTATTTAAGGAGTCACTAGTTAGAGCTGCTAAATCTTATTAAAACCATGGAAAAGCATACTTAAGCATGTATTATTGGAAGTATCTTCTTAGCTGGAATCAATTTCTTTCGTTAAGTATTACAATGGACAAAGAAATTAGTTAGGAACTTCAGCCTCTTTCATAGAATTCAAAAATCAGTTAGGAACTTCAGCCTCTTTCATAGAATTTAGCCTTAGAGGCCCATTGTTGTAGAGCTAGTGAGAGACCAGAATAAGCAGATTTTTGCTTTGCCTTTGTTGCTGCCATTTTCAATCTTCTTTTTATGAAGTTCAACATTCAAAGATGTTGTTGTTGCTTCCAACTCACACCTTTTACCTGGGTTAGCACTTATAACATACAACTATTTTCTTAAATGGGTTAGAACTTATACGACCTAAATTGCTTCGTGTACATACTATTGGCCAATATTGGTTTGCTGATCTATAGTTTAGGAGTAAATAATATGAATTTATCTTACAACATGATTGCCCATCAACATTATTTAGCTATGCTGTAGTTCAGCCGTAAATGTTTGGAATTTATATAATGACATGATTACCCATCAACATGAGTACGTTGGGTTGTTCTTTAGCCGTAAATGCGTTGGAATTTATTTCAACTACTCTGCTCCAGATTCAGTTAGAGGCAATTTCATGCTTGCACCTTTTTAAAGAAAGTGACACGCCAAAGGTTCTGATTAATCTGAATAACAAAATGCAAAATATAACTTGGAGCGAGGAAGGAAATCACATCTATGGTTTCTATGGTCATACTATATTTTATAATTGTAGGTTGCTCCACTGGTCACTATTAGCAATCTACTCTAATAAATGAAGGACAAATAATGATCTCAAAACAATCAAACTATAAGAAAAATAGATAGGGACTTTAAAATGTGCATTGCGGGAGTGGATCTTTAGAGTTATAGAAAGTGGACATGAGTTGTCGTTAAACCCTAGTTCATCTAACAATATTCCCACCTAACAAATGCCCATGGATCCGCCGTTGATTATTGTATTTACCATTCAAGTAGGCCAATCATTTAGCAAAATATATCAACGATACCATTATGACCATTATGATTAGTCACATTTCATCCACACTGTATGGTCTAATTTTGGAAAATAAGATTAGCCTTTGGATTGAAATCTATGGTAAAAGAGTTAAAGGACAAGTTGGATTTAGGAGACATTACTCAACTGTAGACCATCTTCTTACTATTAGGATCATTGTAGAGGAATCTCACAATATTAAAATTGATCTTTTCTATTGTTTTCTTCTCTTTAGAAAACCTTTAAACACATTTCCTTGGGATATTAAGCTATGGAAGAGGCTAGAAGAGATAATGGTTCCTTTCGAGTTGAGGATTATTATTCCTACGCTACATGACAATGTTCCACCCAAGCTTTAGCACCATTAAGGGTTGGTCAGAGGAAATTAAATGCATTATCAAAGTAATCTAAGGGTTTCAACTATCCCCTATATTTTTTGGTATTTATAATGCTAAACTAGAAGAGTTTTTGGACGCCACAAGATGTGATGATCTTAGGATCAATGGTGTGTCATTACTCTTCTCCTTTATGCTGACCATATCATTCTTCTACCCAGGAGCCATGATGATCTCAACAAGTAGTTTAAAATAATCCAAGATTACTACTCCAAGATTGGTATGATTGTTAATATTAACAAGACTAAAGCCATGATAATTAAATTCAAAAAGATCAACTATGATAATTTCATTTATGATAATAAATACTTATGAAAGTTTCTTCATACAAATATCCCGAAATTGACATCCATTATTAACTCAAATGGAATTATAACATTGAGAGAAGGATCGTTGGGGGATATAAAGCTTATTTTGGGATTGAAAATAATTGTAGGTCAATAGATATTTGGTTATGGAGTATGGAAAATTTCCTCCAGGAGACTTGTCACTCCTGTTATTTTATATGCATGTGAGATTTGGGTTTGTAGTATATCTACATAGTCAAGGAGTAAGATTGAGATGATACAAGAGCAATTTATAACCTACAACCTCACAATTAAAGGAAATACTCCCTACCTTGTCATATTGATTGAAGCTAGCATTTTCCCCATTCGAATCATGAATATGATTAGTTATGTAATGCATAAGAAGAATATTTACAACATGAAAGACAAGAGGTTCTCCGAACACTTCTTCTAACTATAGCCAAAATCTCCATCTCCAAATCAAGTGATGATGGCATATGGGTACCATTCTTGGATAAACCATTGGGGGGTAAAAGAGGAGATCATCTTGTAGAATAAGGATAATATTAAAAATATTATTACTACCAAATTTAAGGATAAGTTGTGGGATGATTAGGACTTAAAGTGAAAAAGGAAGCTAAGGTATTATAAGGACGTTATCAAACCAAATCTTGATAATTGAAAATTTACTTTCTAACTGAACCAATGGTAAGATGAAAATGAACGTTGCCAAGATAACAACTAACTCTCATGAGTTTCATAGTGAAATCGAGCGCTGGTCAATTCAAAAAACACATTGGGATGAAAGAGTTTATCACCTTTGCATTACTAAGAGAGTTGAATATGAAAATGATAAGAGGAGATTTTGGGGTAAGGAAAAATCTCTTTCATTTACAAATTTTGATTCTGAGGATTGTGGGTTACGGCCCACAGACTTATCAGAAGCATTAAACATTGCTTTTTCCTCAAAACCGGGACCACACTTCATATCGGAATAACATGAGAAACACAGAAACAAAGGAAAACCCTACTTGAACCCTTTGGACAGACTTCAAAATCTATAAGCCCGCATCTATAATTAGCGTCAGGTCTGCTCATCCATCACGTTTTAGCTGCACTACTCCTCCGAACTTCGATCAGCCCGATCTCTCATTGTCAATCGACGCTTATCGCTATCGGCATATCGACATTCCGTTACACTATCCACTAGCCCTTCAACTTTTTGATATGTGATTAGATCAATTCTCCATCATTCGATCAAATTCAATCCAATGGTTGATCTCTTTTCCAAATCCAAAAGTCACCTATTGATCTTGCACCATAGATGAAATCCCAATTGATCTGACAAGTGATAGTGATTTCAGGTGGACCACTTACACGGTGGTTACCTGCCTAAAAAAACTGTTTTTATCTATCCTTCGGCTGCTACATGTTGAGCAACTAATGGAATCTATTGGACTCATGATATTACCACTTACCACTTAGACCTTGCCTGAAATACCATTCTTGTGGTGAAACTACTTTCCTCACGTGCTAAAGCTCATGCATCTAAGCTTCGTAATGACCATTGATCTGTGAGATCTGATGGCTCAGATCTACTTTGGTTCTCTTCACCTTTCACCATTACTGTCCGTTGGTCTAAAAGATATGATGGTTCCCATTCTTTTCTGCCTACTCCATTGATCTTCTGCTATTTAATGGATCGTTGTGCCTAAATTTAGTTCCACTACAATATACCACTTCACACACAGCCTAACAATTAATTCATTTATCTTTAGATCACCGTCGATCCTCTTAGTGATCAATGGTCGATCAATAATGCAACACGCATACTCAGACTATTCATGAAATACAACACACAGGCATAAAATATGATCAATGAACACACTTTTATTATACACGATATGATCTCTGTTTTCATAGTTTTCTATCTATTTCTCAATATCTCTCTCACACAAACAAACTCTCTTTTTATAAGAGATTACAACAGTTGTGGATCATTTAAGATGCACGATTTCTTCCCATAATCTCTCAACAAACCCCTAAATTCTCTATATTCATACATAGAAGATCAGATTACATTTAATTAAGTCTTTGAGAGACTTCATCCATTCCATTATTTACTTTGTTTTAAACATAATTTGTCCCTTGTGTTGCTTCGATGGTCCATGTCCTCCTTGATCCACTTTGGATTCCTCATTTAATGAATAATGTTGGATGCTCCTGCATCAGACTCCTAAGACACAAAAATTTATGACCTCCTGTTCATATGCTTCTACTCATCCTTACCGATCCTACCCACTTCTCCGTGGAACTACCTTCATGATCTTCTGTGAGCTGCAACAAAACCTCTATAGTAATAGTCTTCACTTCTACATGATACCTCAGCAAGATTCTCCTCGAGCTTAGTCTTTTGGCATCCTTCTAGTTCTCTTTCCTGTGGAACCATATGAGCACATCATGCTCTAGGCTGCTGCAAGTCTTCTCACCTTTTGCTTCCATTCCCTGCATAACAGTAAGATCATAACTCTCCAGCTTTATCAACTATACCTCCTTCTCCTTCTGCTTGCACTCTTTCTTCCTTCTTGCATGGAATCTTCTTCCCTTTCCCTTTCCCTAATCTGATACCAAATGATGAAAGGAGATTTTGGGGTAAGGCAAAATACCTTTCATTTACAAATTTTGATTCTAAGGCATGTGGGTTATGGCCCACAAACTTATCAGGAGCATTAAACATTGCTTTTGCCTTAAAGCCGGGACCACACTTCATATCAGAATTACAAGAGAAATACAGAAATGAAGGAAAACCCCGCTTGAAGCCTTGGGCTAGACTTCAAAATCTATAAGCCTACATCTATAAGTATCGTTGGCTCCTATGATCCTTTGCTTTTCAGCTGCGCTACTCCTACGAACTCTGATCCCGATCAAAACTTATCGCTCAGCATATCGACATTACATTACACCATCCATTAGCCCTTCAACTCTGTGATATGTGATTAGATCAATTCTCCACCATTTGATCAACTTCAATCTAATGGTCGATCTCTTTTCCCGATCCAAAATTTTCCCAATGATCTTGCACCATAGATAAAAGACCAATTTATTTGATGGATGCCAGTTATTTCGAGTGGAAAACTTGCACGGTGATTACCCGCACGAAAAAACTATTTTTCTCTCTCTTTCTAGTGCTACGTGTCAAGTAGCTAATGGAATCCAGCCGACTTGTGATATTACCACTTACCACTTAGGCCTCGCTCGAAATACCATTCCTATGGCGAAATTACTTTCCTCATGTGCTAACGCTCACACATTTAAGCTTCGCGATGACCATTGATCTATGAGACCTGATGGCTCAGATCTACTTCCGGTTCTCTTCACCTTCCACCATTACATTTTGTCGATCTAAAAAAATATGACGATTCCCCTTCCTTTCTGCCTACATCGTTGATCTTCTACTATTTGATGGATCTCTACACTTAAATCCAGTTTTGTTGTCGTATACCATTTCACACATGGCATAACAATTAATTAGTTTATCCTTAGATCGACATCGATCCTTGTACTGATCGATGGTTGATCAATACTATAACACGCATACTCAGACTGTTCACGAAATACAACACACAGGCATACAATATCAACATTGAACACACTTTTATTATCCACGATATGGTTACAGATAGCATTTCCACCTTAGAACAAACTCCCTCTTGACTACATTGTATCTATCTCTGCTTTCACAGTTTTCTGTCTATTGCTCTATATCTCTCTCACAGACACAAACTCTGTTTTTATAATAGATTACAATAGTCATGGATCATTTAAGATGCACAATTTCTTCCCACAATCACTCAACAAACCCCTAAACTCTCCACACACATATATGACAGATTAGATTTCATTTAATTGAGTCTTTAAGAGACTTTTTCCATTCCATCATTTACTCTGTTTTAAATAGAATTTGTCCCTTATGTTGCTCTCATGGTCCATGTCCTCCTTGCTTTGCTTTGGATTCCTTGTTTAATGAAGAGTGCCGAATGCTCCTGCATCAAAAAAGCACTCTCTCCTAGATTCCTAGCTCTTACTCACATTTCTTCTAATTTTCAAAAAATTTCTCATGCTACCAACCTTCTTGACTTATTAAGCCAACAAAACTATGGTGATCGAGGGATGCTTCCCTCCCTTCTTTTCGATCATTGAAATAAAATATTAAAGAATGTCAATTAATCTCTTACTTTTTTAAGCGTTGATAGACCTTGCTAGTCTTAGTGGACGTTAATCATCATCATCATCCTCATCTAATAACTATTCTAAATCAGGGTCACATATATTAACCTTTATCAATTATTTTTTCTATCATTAAATATGGATCTATAATTTATTAAAAAACTAAAAAATTATAGAATTTCCTTATTTTATGATTTGTTTGTGATTTATTATATGCAATTGTATTTAGTAATATTAATTATGAATAACTTTTAATCATAATTACGAATTGATTTTTGGATTTACTTATTTGGTTTTCTAATTATACAAATAAATTAAGAATATTTTTAAACATTGTTAAACATAATTAGCAATAATTATATATAGTTAAACATTAACAACTATAATAAATTATAATCACCTATATTCACCCTTAATTTTTTTTTAAGATCCATGACTATGATAATGACCGTGAATAACATTACTAGCTTAATTTAAAGAATTACATTGCAATATTTCTTGCATTGGAACATTAATTTGAAGAATCAGCTATATCATATGAGAAAAAAAAAATACATGATTAGACTATATTTTAAGCTCCAATTCTTGCTACAAGTTGTTGAGATACTACAAAGGGTTTATTTTTTTTATTTCCCCTACTGTTTTCCATACCTATTTTAAAGTAGTTGAGACCTAGTTGATTCTACTAAGCTCAAATTATACTAAGTTGGTGATTACTCTTGCTTTAGAGATTCAACTTATCTAGCTTAGTATATCGAACTCATAGTTATTTGAATGCCTAACATAGCTTTAGTTTCCCTGCCCAAATCATGCAGGATTGGTTATTTTGTCTTTGGGTTTTGGGTTACCTTTTCTTGTTCACTTTCTTGAGGTAAATTAATTAATAGAATCAAATGATTTTCTTATGGTTATTTATCTCATGATACCATCTAGTAATTTTCTAAAGAACCAACCCATTAAGAGATTTTACAAGAGAAGATGATGGTCGCTTTATTGAAGAATTTATACAATATCACAAGTCTCGATCCAAACAATTATGGACAACCTTCCTATTGTTTAATATAAAAGATGAGACCTCTAAATTGTGGTATTCACTTGAAGATTTAGTGAGGCAACTTCCTCATGAAAATAAAGAAGAAGTCCTTTTGAGAAAAAAGGTCTCATGCTAGAAAACAAGATAATGAGAAACATAACGATTTATTCTTGTTGCTATCTCCTTATTATAGGTTCATGGATGTATTTAGAAATAGAAGATTAATGTCTCTATGAATCCTAGTTGCAAGCATATTTTTATCAATATTAATTTGGCTAAAAATTTGGAAATTCCACCAAAACATATCAAAAACACATAGATTGATAAGGAAGAGGTTCAAATTTATAAAAATTTGAAGATTTCTATGGATAAGTATGTGTTTCATTATTATTTTTATGTTTTAGATATGGATGATGTGTATGTTGTTTTTGGATAGCCTTGGATGGAATTCATTGGTACTATTAATATTAATGCACACGAGAAATTCCTTAAACTTTATTATAAAAAGAATAGAATTACATTACATGATATTTCCATCAATAAACAGATAAAGTGCAAGGAGGACCAAGTACAAAATGTTACGGGTACTAATACATCAGATGAGGAGTTCGTGGTGAAAGTAATAATGGAAGAAAAACAACAACCATAAGCACCAAAAAAGGTACCAATTACCACTAAGGCTCGATCAAGTGGAAAACTGAAGAAAGATACATGATCAGTTAAAACTTCATCATATCACCACCTACACCACCCATCAAGACAACAACAAACAAGGTGGAAAATAATTAGCAACAAGGACAACAACCCTTGGATGGCACATAGAGAGGTGTGACGAGCCACCCACAACACGTTGATCCAAAGGAACCACCAGAAAGAACTTCCATCTCAAGAAAGTGAGGCACTCACTAGATCGAGTGTTCACCTTTCTCTGTGATGGCTAGATGCACATGCATGGTACTAGTGGGCTACTCTTTTGAATATATCTTATTATTTGCATTTGTTTCATGTTAAGGGATGAAAAATGCTTAAGTGGGGTGGAATTTAGTATACCTAGGGGGGAAAATATCGGGTATAGAGGGAGCTACCCAAGAGAATGATGTTATGTAATAATGTAAGGATAACCAATAAATGGTACATAATGAATATATGAAGTGGTTAAACCACATAATGAAAGGGACCACAAGTAGTTAGGAAATAATGTGATAATCCCATAATATTTGATGTCTGGTATTGAGGGACTCATAGTAATTACCCATGGTATTGTATGTATGAAGCCTATATAGAGGCTAGAGAATATCCGTTGAGGGATGTCATGTATTATTGTATTCAAAAGCATATGGATTGTGGAGTGATATCCTTCCTTGAGGAATGATTGTATGGTGTTTCTCTATCTAAAGGGTTTGATTAATAAAGAGAAACATTTCTATCTTATCTGTGTATTGTATCTTGGGCTTATTTTATCAAAGCTTTTTTTATAATTGCAGGTCAGATCTATTACATCATCAAGACATCCACAAGATAGAGAAGGAGTTGATTATCCACCATAGAATTCATAAAATACGATCTCTTCAACTAAAGATAATCTTCAAATTGATCAGCTTCATAATTATGTACATTCACAAAATTTATAAACCCCAAATGCATTTTGAAACAAGAGAGTTGCAAGCGGATTTATTCACTACAGGAGCATGATCAGAAACTTGATCTTGAGAAATTGAAAAATTATAGCGAGAAATCCCGAAATCCATTAAGAATGAGTTTTCATCCAACAAAACAACATGAATGAAAATATTCTATGAGAAATGTAGGTCTGACATGATTCAATAATTTTTTCAGGATCATGAGAACGTGACATAACCATCAACGAGAGTTGAAATGACTTCACTTATTGAAATGTTTGGGAACTTTGAAAATATAGATAACAACATTTTCTAAAGTGAGACAGATCACTGATTGCATGTGGACAACTGCCATCAATTAAGTTAACATGATTGCCATTATCTGGATGGGAGAAATCTTCATCACTAGTGTGATCAAATTTTAAAAACTTCGATGAACTTATTACTCAATTCATAAGACTCTTCTGATTGTAAATTTGAATATGTATGAATCAAAGAAATATCAAGAGTCAATTAATTAGAAGAGTTGCCCCCAAGAAAAACAGCAGATGATAAGGAATGTAATGGATGCTCTATAATTTCATTTCCTTCTTCTTCATCATGAATAATCTTAGTACCTTGTGTCAATTTAGAAGTTAACTCAAAATATGAAGAAATTGAAGAGCATGGAGTACCTTCATCACAAGTTGTTGAATAAAAACAATGGAGCACAAAGAATAGGGAGGTGAAGAGGAAGAATTTTTCATAATAAAATATTTTTCGACCGAAACATATTTGAAATCTAAATCTTTCGAAATGAAATCTGCCTAAGAAATTGAAAGATTAGATGGTACACCTAGAAATTCATCATCATATATGTTAAGAGATTCATGCTCATCAGAATGATTATTTCCTAAGACTTCATATTGATTAGGATAATTGATTATATTTGATTGACGAGTAATACTACCAGATTCATTATCAGCCAAGAATGAGGAACACCATCTTCACACGGAGTATTTTGAAAAAGAGAAGAAATATTGAAAGAATCCTCAACTTCTTGCCCCTCTATCTAGGAAATGTGATTACCCTATACCCGATCACTTTTTTGATTTGGAATAGGTTGATCAAGGAAATCATGGGGAAAGGGATCATGGGAAAGAGGTGATAGAGGATTAAAGGAATCCAAATCAAATCCAAGACTAGATTTATGAGTGTTAATACCATCATGAGGAATGGAAAGATTAGTCTTCACCAAATTCTTCATGAACCATTACGGAGTTTTCTCCATGGATCTAAATCATGAATAATGGAAGGAGGATGAGAAGATGTATTAAGAATTTGATTTGCAAATTTCCCACCTTCATTATCATCGCAAGGGGACTCCTACATCAGAACTAAAAAGGCAGGAGGACAAGGAACAATAGGAATAGTAGGTTCCTCCTCTAAAATTAGGGTTGTATCATGACATACAAGAGTTGGGGAAGCAAATACATTAGGTGGTTTGGGGTCACCATGTCAAAAGATATGAACCAAATCCTCAAAAATTGTTTAAAGATATCCCAATCTTCTTTAGGAAATTCATAGCAAAGGTGAAGGAATCAATCAGAGAAATCCTCAATTCATTCATTAGGCTTCATTCTTAGTTGATTAATCCTTTTATAAACATTTAATAATTATACCTATTAAATTTTGGATGAAGATCCTTGATGAGGTCTTCAAAATAATGAATGGAAGAAGGTGGTAGAGTGTGACACCATCGGCTAACTTGACGTGTAAGGGTGAGGCAGAAGATAATACAAGCCACATATTCACAATAAATTTCATAGTATTCACATAACTTAAGGAAAAGATTTGCATGCTTGAAATTGGATGTATTACCCTCACTATCAAAATTGAAATGGGACAAGTCATGAAAAGGCTCATCAGGGATTCAAAGTTTACAAGAGATAGGTTAGAAAACCACCCTGATAATATGATTTGGGGATGATTCATTTCAAATAAGAGGTTCAAAACAGACTCAAGAGGCACAACTTGTCATCTGACCCTCCTTCTAGGGCCATATGTGGACGGTGCTAGAAATCCATCAAACAAGGGTTCTCCCCGACAGGAAGTCCCAATTATACGTCACACTATTTGGAGTAGGAGATCCATCTACTATATCAACCTCGTTGCCATGTATACTTGTACATTTTCCTTGGATACAAAGTTCAACACAAGGGAGTAATACATAAGTATTTTCAGATCAACAAGTGAGTATTCCTTGTGAAATTTTCAGCTTCGGAAAGTATCAATCTCCTTCTACCAAAAGGGAAGATAAAAGTGGGCCCTTTAAAGATAAGTAATAATACTAATC